>LAPY01000063.1:215988-236475 GCA_000970635.1 Eragrostis tef
CAAAGTTGGAGTTAATTACTATCTGATTTATGCTGTGAACAATTCTAATTCAGTTGACATGGTTGTAGAAGAATAATTTTATTTAAAATTTATGGAAATATAGTACAAAAAAATTGCAGCTACAAAAGCAAAATGTTATTTCCTCATAATAAAAAGGTATACTCCGAAAAAGGAGCAAAAGTAATTTGAGATAAAAAAAAAGCAACTTGCAGGGCCATGAAATTATGTATTAATGTTCCAACCCAAATGCGTGCATTAATATCCTTAAAAGGCACATGGCAATGAATAGTTGAAAACATAACGCCTGTTTGAATATTACAATGTATAAAAGTATATAAAATTATAGGGCGGGAAAACCACAGTTTTGAGGAAACAGGTTTGGAACTTCATTGGCTGTCACTGCCACGGTTTTATACGGTCGTGACCAAAAATAGAAACTACAGTATTGAATACTATGTTTTGGTTCAAACATGTTTCCTGTCTGGTAGGCTAGTTGATTTGATTCAAAAAGGTAAACAAGCTGTGAGATGCACACAACTCTTTGAACTTGATTTAATTGGAGTGTTTGTATATTGTCAAAAAATTCGTGGATCAGTCTTAATTAATTGAGCAGTGAACAAAAAATGAACTGCAGTATCATACAAAAATGTTGCTCGTCCAGAAAATTCATGATATTCGCATCAGTATTTCAAAAAGCGGTAAACAAAAGAGAGCGGAGGGGCCCCAAGGCAACACCTAGTCGTTTCTAGGTGTTTCCGCCTTTTTAGAAATATATGGTAGATTATATTATGAAACAAAGCCCAGAAGCCCATATGAACACTACAACCATTGATCTGTACCCTAATCCCATCGATAGAGGCAGCTGCCATCGCTTCTCCCTCTATCCTCTACCTCTCTGTCGAACTTCCAATGCACCTCTTCCTCATCCTCTCACAGATCCTGTCAGAATAGGAGGCCGGCAGAGAGGGAGAGGAGAAGTCAACGACGGCGGACGGGAAACGACACTGTACCAGGGCAGGAAAAGCATCACTTAGGCGTGCTTTAGGACGCTTAAGCGTTCGTCCACTTAAATCCATCGCTTGCGGTTACCCATCACATGTGGCTGCTTTTTACTACATATAATGACAATGGAGATCAACATACAAACCAATACGTGCTAGCCGGGGATGAACATCGATTGTGAGAGTTGGCAGGGGCTCGAGGTTTATCCCTCTTAACTGCCCCTCCCCCAAGTGTTTAGTGATGTGTGTTTTTCGTAGCTTTCTTTTATTTAACAGGTGCGAATGTAATCTAAGGACAGCACGGGTGTGTCTGGTGTGCGTCGTGTTCTTGTCCCGCTTTCTTTTTAATATAATGAGGTGCAACTCTCCTGAGTTTTCGAGAGAAAAAAGTATGTGCTAGACAATAAGATAACGAGACACCACTAGAAGTTGGTTTTTGTGTGTGGATCTTTCTAAAAAATGCTACGGTATTTGGCATATTGAAGTTTATAAATCTAAGGGATTTGTCGCAAAGAAGCACCTAGTTTTCTATGCCATGGTATTCTGTAAAGACACAAAATCCTACACATGCAAACAGGTGACAAACTTTTTCTATACCGGATTCTAGTATTTTATTCAATTTCCACTGTCCATAAAGGGCAAATCCTACTGATTACAAGTACAGAGATCTGTGTTTACACCATTGTTTTCCACCGCATCATTTCCCTGACCCACTTTGGCTTTCTTATATATTGTGGAAAGTGGAAATGCATTATCAGTAACATTATAAACTCCGAATCAGAAGCCAAAAGAAAATGTTGTCGTAAGGATACCCATGTATTGCGTCAAAAGGGACACAGCCATGTAAATAATCAGTATTTTCCAGCTTCCAACAGCATATTAACTAACTAGTCTCTGGCTCACATGCCCTACCTGAAAATTTTACCCAAGCAGTAGCTTTGTGGTAGTTCTACAATACTAGACACAGTTCATAACAAAGGTAGCTGAGAAAATAAATCTCACCATAGGCACCGAGTCAAAGGAGAATATTGTAATCTTCAAGGTCACGTCATGGTAGTGCTACACTACCCGCAGTTTATAACGAAGGTTTAATTAGGATTTTCATGACTTCATGCATGTTCAAAATCTCACCCAAAAACAAATTGCATTAAATTTAACATGCTAGCTGAGAAAATAAATCACATTATAGGCACTGAGTCAAAGGAGCTTATTGTAATCTTCAAAATCACATTATCCAGTGAAGGATATCACATCTAGCATGCAAGCTGAGCAAATGAATAAGCCGTATATTTCATCAACCTGATGCTCATTTTAATTGTACGTTTGAGAAAGAGTACCTGGTGGAAATCACCAGAGCCAGATCCAGCAGAAGAACCGGAGGTGTTGCTGACACGGACAGGGACGTTCTCCATGATGCGCCTGAGCTTCACCTCCAGGTCTTCCTCATCCTCTCGTAGCTTTACACCTCCCGAGCTCTTACCCGGAGCCTCCACCACAACCAGCTCCTTCCCACTGTCACCCCCAGAGACCTTTCCTGGTGGTGCTATTGGGACTAGCTGTTGCATGCTGCTATCTCTGTTGGGAGCTGCCATTGCAGATCCAACTTATCTTTCGAGCTGAATGGACACAGGCAAATGACAGTGGATATGAGCATTGGGTATTCAACTCAAAAAGATATTAGAATTTTGATCAAACTATGCAGATTGAAATTCACAAACAGGACAACTAGACAGCACAATAATGGTTTGCCAGAAGGCCATAATGTTGACAGCGGAATAAGGAAATCTGAGTTAGAAATAACATTCAGCAAGTCAAGGAATAAAATTTCCTTATTGACTGTATAACTGAAATCTGATTGGGCTTTTGTTACAGAGTACGGAAAAGCTGGTGATAAAAAGAGAACATAAATGGCACCATTTCTTTGGTCATCAAGCGCCATCAAAATTTCTGCACTCCAAAAATTATTTGCTGCAAGTTAAAATCAAAATCCTAGAAACATTTGCCACCAGAAGGAAAAGGAAGACCTCTAATTGCATCCATTAAATTAGTTGCAGCAGCATATATTGGAGTTAGTCTTGAAAATACAGTGTGTGAATCATCGACGTTTCGCAGACTACAAAACAACAGAGTCGAATCCCTAGCCATATAAGAGAATCAGCGCCCAAGTTATCCTCATGGCCAAACAGCACGCGCAGCAGGACCCAATCGTAGCTTCTACATCCATATGCACAGATACGGCGGTGCCCATGGCTGATGGCTCTACAAGAGACGTGTATCCGAGCAAGCGCAGATGAGAGTTTCTCACCTCGAGCAGGTGCCCAGAAACCTAGAGCACGCGGAGCCCCTGGATCCTCACCGATGCCTCACCCGGAGGCCGCAGAGGCCTTGCAACGGGGATCAGACACCGCCGTAGCGCAGTCAACAAGCCGGCGAGCCGCCGCGCCGCCGTCGCCGTCGCTGCTGGGTGGTCACGGCTTTCCGAGTTCCGACTGGTGCTTGCCGGCCGTCGCGAGGCGTTTCCTCGGATGAGCCCTAACTAGTTTCAGGCTGGGCTTTATTTTTAAGGAGTTGAGGGACTCAGCTAGTAATTCGAGGTAAAAGTTGCATCTCATATAAGAGTTAGGGGAGGCAAAATAGACTTTTTCCTTTTTTTTAGCATAGTTTCAGCCTGGGCTGGATTGGGCTGAATGGCATAATGAAAAAACGGGCCCATCTGGAAACGCTACGTCGTGGCCCATCTAAGAGCAGAAACGGACGCCACTGCTCTGTGACGATGGCGGCGGCCGGCGGCAGGAGGGATGGAGGCGGAGCCAGCACCTCCGGCTGCGGTGTCAAGCGCCGCTACGCCGCAACTTCTCACGAGGTCAGAATCCCTCCCCATTTTCATGCCCGAGCCTTAGGGAGACTACAGCTCCTCTGATACGCGATGGTATGTGTGAAGGAGGAGGTGAATCAAGATCAGCCTCCTGTTCAAGCTCGGTGCCAGCTGTGGTCGAACGGGATGGACCTGCTCAGGGACGTCACTGAAAACAAGCGCTTCCTCCCTGTTGGCATTGAGGGGTACTTCTCAATCTTGACGCAATCATGCCCTCTTTATCCAGAGACATGTTCTTTTGTTGACCCTTTTAGATCCCCACCATCTATATGACATGATGGTCGTTACGCATATTCATCGCATTGCTCGTGATTGGTCGATATCATTATGATTTACCATATGATCCTTGAATTTCCAGCATCGACATGCTTCTTGGAGGTGGTCTGCGTCAAGGTCAGTTGACAGAGATTACTGGAGCATCATCTTCTGGCAAAACACAGGTGAAAATTCATGCTATTTAACATCAGCGCCTCTTGACATGGTTGGCTTGGAACGAGTATAGATTATGTTGTCAGTATACTGTTGTTAATACCATACATCAACTGCAGCTCTGCCTACATGCTGCTTCACATGCTGCTGCCATGCATATGGGTGCAGTTATGTACTTGGATACCAGTAACTCCTCTCCAGGCCGCATCGCTAGCATAATTGATGAATTTCCCATTCCCTTGGTTGGAGAGGTAGGCAGTCATCCTAATTGCTGTACTTATCTTTCCTTCTGTCCTTTTCTATAACTATTCATTTCTTATAATGTTAGTATGCTGGAACATTTGCAACTGCAGTTAGTTCAACCTAGCAACAGATTCACCATGTGTTTTGTTATCTATTGCCTCTGATATATAGTTATTGGGTTTCAACTTGCAGCCAAAAGATGTGAGGCTCAAGAGGGTCATGAGAAGCATCAACTGTGAGTCTGTGTTTGATATATTTGCTTTGTTTGAAGTATTACATCAGCTTGAACTATCTCTGCTGAATGACAAGGCAAGTATGAAGAAAGCCTTCCATATGAATTCAAATTTCATCTTGGATACTTATCTCCTATGGAACTTAATAGGTAAACATTGGTGGTAGCAAGATATGCTTGCTTATCATTGACTCGGTATCATCTCTGCTTGCTCCGATCATTGGAGGCAAGTATCCACAAGGTAATTGCATAGCTTTCTGGCATGCTTAAGTCACAGTTAACAATCATACACAACAAATAAATCTGACTTTAATTTGGAATATTGAGAGGTTTAGAAAATATATATATATATATGAACCGAGTGAAATTAGTGTATCAAAATGCTTGTACGACGTAGTTTATGCACTCGTTTATAAGCTTATACAAAAGTAGCTGTGAAGTAGCTTAACATAACTTTAGCTGGTTATAAATTGATTTTTTTTTATTTGATGTTTTAAGGCCCAGAATAATATTGCTTTGCATCATTGCTTAATAAGAGTGAGGCAGCATTAATACTTCAAGTGTAGTTTTTGTTTTTCCCTCTGACTTGTACTTTTAAACTAACAGGGAGGTCAATGATGATAACAGTGGCAATGATTCTAAAGAAGTTAGCAGATGAGCATAATCTATCTGTTCTGGTAAATTTATTCAACTCTAGTTTTTGGTAAATATTTATGGAGTGATGATTGTGTGCTTTAGAATGAGATATTTGGAACTATCTTTCTAGATTATCTTGCTGAGATCCTGAACATTTATGGAGTGCTCAGTTGATGTACTGGGTACCTTTTTCTTACTAATACAAAAGAAAATTATTCCTCATAGGTATCTCATTTTACCATGGAGTTAATGTATGTATCTCAGTCTATAGTACTATTCATGCTTGGACAACATCAGGAACTGTAATACAACTCTGGTTATCACGAAAAATTGAAAATGATGCTGAGTAATCTTATTTGAGCAGAGAAGAAAGGCTTTGCACATCGATTTCTGGATCTTTGAGGTTTTTATGAACTATAAAATGAATAAATAAAATCTCACCTTTTGATTTTTGAGTAACCTTTGTAATCCAGTTCTGAGGTTCTGCTGCTTCTGCAGATAATGCTCTAGTTTTGAGTCAACCCAACCTTCTCTTACACGCTTTGATTGGGAGCAATTCGCAGAAAAGCATATGGCAATAATGCTCTAGTTTTTTGCTTTTGTTTTGTGGACTTGAATAAGATATCAGTTAGCTCTTATTGTTTGAGTGTTAACTGTAGAAAGGTCCAAGTGTCAACTAGTATGATTTATGCTCTTCAGTCTTCACAATTCAGTACAAATGTATTTCCTTGTAATAAAATGGAGCAATGGGTTTGTAGCATGTACAACGAAGGGCTACCCCAATTAGAATAGTATAATCTGCTATTTGGGAGGTATAATTAGTAAGTGGTGGGTAACTGAACGAATGCCACTTACCATCTTTTTAAATATTCAAAGCTGATGTTTCTGTTGTAGGCATTCACAAACTATTTTCTTAAACAATTGATTTTAAGAGTTGCTATTATTTAGGCTTCTATAGTTTGAAATGTGTGCCATATAATACTTTTAGCGAACACTGCACATCTTATACTCTTTTCGCATTAAGTCCAGGTAACCAATCATATGGTTTCTGCTGGTAATGGAACTCTCAAGCCTGCTCTTGGGCAGAGCTGGAAAACTGTTCCACATGTCCGTTTGATGTTATCTCATGATCGTGGGAGGCATATCTGCACAGCAACTGTGCTGAAGCACACACTACTGGTATATTCCCTTGTAGTTTTAGCATTTAGCGTCAATGCATCACAGCAGCTTCGCTTGTTGTCACTGTAGAAATTGCATGGGTAATAGCACCATTCTGTTTTTTTTTTTAAGCAACGCAGTACCATTCTGTTCAACAGAGAAATTTTCATGATGTGAATTTAAGCAGCATCATTTTGTCAGTTGGTATACCATAGTCCATATAAATAGAATAACAAACATTTACCCTATGCAAGTGTAATATCTTTGTATGCAATACAGTATTTCTGTGTCTTCGGGGGCATCTTTCTATCTATGCTGCAACACAAAGAGTAATATGCAGATGCCAGATGCATTTTGTTCGAAATAACCAAGAGGCGTGTGAAACAAGCTAGCCATTATAAACCTAATATTTCTTTGCTTGAGATCGATTTTGGTGTATAACTACTTATGTATAATGCTATTATCCGTAGCATCATTATTCCAAATAGCAGCAGAGGGTAATCTATGTAGTTGGAACAAAGAATAATGGCGATTCTACTTCCTGTTTCATGAGGCATGAAATTTGACTGTCTAAGCTTCTAGTCATGCTGCCAAATGATACTATTGCCTTCAATTTTCTGTAGAAAAATAGAATTGCATGACATTTGCAAGCAAAACTGTTGCTGTGATGGTTAATGCTTCTTTTTTCTCTCTGCCCATCGTCCTTTCACATTATTTATTCATTGCAGGCTTCTGGTCGAACTATGAATTTCGTGGTACCCAGCTGATCTCAGCAACATGGCATTCCAGATAAGATAATAATCAGAAGTTGAAGCCATACAACTTAACTTTGTAGGTTTAAGTTATATATAGTAGTTGCAGTTTGTGTGATGTCAGGCTGAGCTGATTGTATATATATTTATAGTAGTCGCAGTTTTAAAATGGTTGCCCAACAAATGGTAAATGTATATAAATTTGTTGGAACATGCCTTCTCCCTAGTCAAATGTAGATGTATATATCTTTCTGTTGTCTAACTTGTAGGATTGGGTGAATGAAGCAACCACAACAAAATTATAGCCTGACTCCACTTTTGAAACACATTTTGTCCAGTGTGTTACATTATATGATTGCTGTGTATTTTACACCAAAGACAGCATTGTTAATAGTGATAACAATGCATGCACCTATTATTGATGGGAAACACGTTTTGTTGATTGAGCAAGAAGAAGAGAGAGAGAGAGAGAGAAAAGAAGGCAATTACAAGTTTTCTATCCATTCTTTGATGTGTGGTATGTGTTAGTTTCTCTCTATGGATGGCGATTTCTTTTCTGAAAGCTTCCTTGCATCCTTCTATTTATTGTTGGACCTACCCCATTAAAAATCCAGTTTCTGTTTTCCATATGTCACAGGGCATAAGAATGATGATTTCCATGAAAAATGGAACATTGAGTTGTCTCCTGAACCTATTGACTGCTTCATTTGGATTATTGCAGTTTGGTGCCTGTAATCCAATGCTGACCCAGCATACTCTTGCAAAGCTACATCTTAGGAATAACAGAATAAGTGATAAGTTGTTTTTTTCTCTTTGCACCTGTGTAACTACGGTGCAATCCTTAGGGAGCTACTTCATGACTGAGCATATATATTTTAATATGTTTTACAAATAGAAAATAAATTGATGACGCAAGATTGGAAGAAAGAACAGATGTGATGGAAATGCTGTAACCCGCATGTAAAATTGAAGTGAATGAATTTTAGTCAGTTAAGCAGCTTAGCTCTCCCATACAAAGAGTGGTGGTGATGCTCCTCTTGTCAAGGGGATGTAGTGCATGCTAAAAGCAGGACGATTTGGCTTCCACAAACAGACACCCAGCACGGCTGTCCCGTTGCTCTTCTGTACGGCGAAGAATGACCACCTTCGCTGCAACGGAAACACATGTACACCTCCAAAGATCGGAGGCCCAGGAGGTGACCCCCACCTCCCCATCGAAATATCTCGAGCTGTCGAAGCTTGGGTGAAACCCCCGGCAGGAAGCACAGATATGATGCAGTATCCCTACCGCACCAGAAATAAAGTTGCTCCTGGAAGAGGAAATTCCTCCTATGGCCTCAAAAGAAATGCTCATGCCTTCTATGGCCCTTCAAGAGTTGAACTTCCTGTCGAGGCCCAAAACCAATTTTGTTTTCCCTCCATGACCCTTCCGTTACTTTTGACATTTAACAGTGTTAAATAGAGAGTAAAAGTACCACTTTACCCTTGATTCAAAATGAACATCATTTATATTCGAAATTGTATATCTTGGCTTGTTATTTCCGAAATTAGCATTATTTTCATACTTTAATTTCGTAATTGGACAAAGAGTTTCTATTTGCACAAAAGAAATTTAACTGCACAAGTTGCAAGAACAGAATACATCGCAATTGAATTAACTTGTCCAATGCAAAGTTCCACAAGTGCATAGCATAGGTTCACAAAAGAAACATAGTGTGCGCACATGCAGCCACAAACAACATTGAGGGATACACGCATACAGTCACATACAACATCTGGAGAGAGACAGAGGGGTATACTCGTCCATTTGCATCGCATGGGAGTCAATTTTCACGGCAAAAGTGACAGAGGGCCATAGAGGAAAGAGAAAATTTGTTTTGTGCCTCAGGAGTAAGTTCGATCCTAAAAAGGCCATAGAAGGCATGGCCATTTCTTTTGAGGCCTTAGGAGGAATTTACTCGAGCTGGAAATCCCAATTTGCTCTTCAGCTGGAGGATGAGCTCGACGACGTGTCCAAGAAGGAGCCCACGATGTCGCAATCGGCGCCGCCCTCCTCTGCGTCCGCGCCCGCCGCAGCTTCTCCTGCTCGGTCGCCGCGTGATGGAATTGCCTCTGGCTCTGTTAGAGATATCACCTTGACTTTGCCTCTTTTGTTACAGTATACACAACCGGCCAAGGGCATTTTGTCTAGAAATTAGAAGAGTGCCAGATCCGAGTAGACAAGCAACTTTCGATGGTATTTTTTGTTGACGAGAACTTTCGATGATATTTTTTGTAACTGGCGAACTTTCGATGCTTCTGAACCAATTTTCCCTTTAGAAAAATATTCAACCTGTTATTTTAAAACGTGGACATTCAACTTATGGGCCCAGGTTACTCAAACTTGGGTTATTGAGCTAACTATTGTAGGACCCCCGTGCATATGGAGTCCCTTTTCCATATCAATCCATTGGGCACGTATGGCTTCCAAGGCCAGATCTCTTTCACCGTCGCTACACGGTACGTTGCATCGACGATTCAGCCACGCCGCCGTCCGTCGAACGCCGCCCAGTGTTTCCCTCCGTCACCGACCACTCGTGCAGTGGTGCCGTGAAGCTGGGAATCAGACATCTGACTATCTTAAGTAATCATCTCCAATTATTAATGGTGGTATTGATTATTGAAGCTTTAGAGTATACTAAGAGTCAATCAGGCAGGTTAACAAAAGAGGTTAGCCTGTTAGCTTTGAGACACGTGCTAGACAACTATTCATCCTACAACAAATAGGACCATTCCGTTTTGCTTTGAATCTTGAATTGCACTCTTGCAATAAATTTCGCCTATAACAGGTGGCTGACGGACATTTACTGCCTTTATAAGCCTGTACATCATATAGAAACGGTTAGGTATAATCAGCTACGTACATCAGATGCCTATGCAACCTAAATGAGGGGTTAGTTTGCTGCAACATTTACATTATCCTGAATATATGCTCCCGCCATCACTTTGCACCTTCTGAGTGTAAAGTAGTAACTGGCATCCATCGTCACCCACTGCCACTGCACCTGATTCGGCATCAACGGCAATACACGACACTCGTCCACCTGATTGCACAATTAAGAGATTAGTGAATTACTCTAACAATTGATTCAAAAATTGAGGACTTCATCACCGAAAAACAGAATTGTTATATGAAACATCAAGATTAAATAGCAAATTACATTCTCGCACTATTTTGTACTTTGTTTCACGAATAGGTCTTATTGTCACACTCCAACTTACTATATGGTAAACACTAGCATGCAGAAAGAAGGCATGGTCCTGTATCACTTACGATTGATGCAGTGTGTACCAGCAAGTTTTCTCCCAGAAGACACCTCCCACATATACAGCAGACCTCCATATGTTCCAGCAAACCCATAGTTACCAGAGGTATCAACAGCAGTAGCTCTAAAATGAAAAATATATATCAGCTGAGAAAATGAAAATTATTCATGCTATGCCATTGAACATAAAGTTATACTGCCGTGGTGGAGTAGATCCCAAGATTGAAGATTCAATAGGGTATTAGGGTAATGTTTTGATGACATTTTATTTTTCAGGTTTTTTTTTGTATTTCAAACGTTTTCTATTTCTTGTTGAGGAGGTTTAAACTAGCTACTCCCTCCGTCCCAGAATACTTGGCATTCTAGCCTCATCCAGTTTTCCCAAAATACTTGGCGTTTTCACTTCCCAATGCAACTTTCCCTCTTCCCAATACAATATTCCCTCTTTCCACTATACCTCTATCTCTATCTCTCTCTTCCTCGCTTTCAGTGCAACCACCTTTTCCACTTCTCCTTAATTCTCGTGCCTGGATCTAAAGTGCCAACTAAAATGGGACAGAGGGAGTACTAGCCAATAAGTTCATCCACTAGAATTTTTTCAAATAAAGCCTAAACATAACTCATGCTAACTTAATGTGTCCCAGGAAGCCAAGTTCCACTTTAAGTCTCTACAATGATTGACGCATGGTCAATCAAAGGATAGCCAGCAGACAGAATGAGTTCACAGGGCCAGTAAACAATGATTTGAAGAATCAGGCTGTCAATCATGGTCTGACAGGTCGCTGGTCTGATATGCTAGGACAAAACGACCTCCTAATGCAGGTTGCTGAATATGATTGACGCATGGTCAATCAGGCTGTCAATTTAAGGTTGCTGGTGGGCTGAAACCCAAAACCACCTAGTGAATTTCAGTTCAGTTCAGGTGGATTGCATTTGTTGATAATATTCTGCACCAATCTATAATTCTGAGATAGCAACTCTAAATATGTACTTCCTCTATAGTTATGGCCAAAATAAGTGAACTTTTTGTTTTTTTCCTCAAACACGTAGGAAAGCTGTGTATCTTTGTGTTAGAGAAGACAAACGGTCCTTACAATTGTGCACTATACCCATACCCCACTCACACTTTACAATTGTGTTGCGCACCACGAAAGAGATTACGGATCATCTGATCCTTTTTGTGAAGTATACACAAGAGTTACAGATCATCTAATCCTTGCTATGTAGCAGCATGTGAAAAATAGGTCAGCTCAGAAATTGATGCATAGTAATAATTTCATATGACCAATAATAAAACTGAAGGTCTTGAAACTCATGACGATACTCATTCAAACCCATAGAAGAGAATAGGAGCAGTAACCCACAGTATTTACTAAGAAGTCGGAAAAACATATATCAGCATGCAGTATAAGTGAGAATACCTTGAATCCAAAATATTTCCCATTAGGATTCCCTTCTTTGCTAGCAGAGCTAATCTCCATCGAGCATTGTATTCCTTTGCTCGAAGATCATGTTGATACTCAGCTACAGAAGCAGAAGAAACCAGAACCCAAACCGCTATGTCCTCCCTTTGTGGTATCAGAATGGACTCCCTGTCATTTTTTCTGGACATGTCACTGACCGTGATCTCTTGCAGCCTTTTCTCTATGTCAACAACAGAAGCGTGAATAATATCCTCCTGCAGACTACAGAAGCCTACAGGCAGAATTTGGAAGACAATATTTCCAGGAGCAGCAAAGGTTGCCAATAATGATCGTTTGGAGATGTCCCTGAGAAAATTATATAACTTCATCAAACTCATGTATGATAAAAGAGTATATGAAAGAAGCTTATCATCATAAAGAGCCATGACTAAAACCAACGTGTTAACATGCACACAGGTTACGTTGGTTCTGAAAGAAAGAAAACAGCAACATTGTACTAAGGGCAGATAAGCGAACCGTTCACTGACACTGTGTGTTGGTCTTTCCAGAAAAAAAAAAACTGAATATTAATTTCAATTTAAGATGAGCATCTATTGAGGACATGAGAGTACTAGGGCTAAGATGAGCATAATTTGGCCACGCCTCCGCACCTTACTTTCATGCTCTTGATCAGCCGGCTACTGCCAACACAAGGATCTGAGATTGATTAAGGGAACTAGAGATTTATTAGGTTGCATGAATGTAATGGAGGCTCAAGCATAAGCTGATCAAGTGCTTCTTCTCACCTATACATGCAAACACCCTAATGCACCGTTTCTTTGGATATAGATGGATCCACAATATTTTAACTACTGTATGCACCCAAGAAATGTGGGGGGACGTGGTAGCTAGAGCTGGGTGCTCCAATGCTAATTCAAGAAAATTACATATCTTGCATGATAAGGCTAGGTTTATTTGTTGTATTTTCTGTCTTGCAATTTAGTTCATGATACAAGTATTTGGATACAACTGAACAGCATCTAAGATGAATGAACTTATCAAATCATATATGCCTGAACATGTGAATAGCAGCTACATCAACAGTAACCGCAACAATACAGTATCATTATTAGTCTAGTCCTTATGCAAAAGTAAGAGAACTTACCACAAACAAAAGCCACCGGCCCCATCATGGCCAATAATGAGCGAGCTGCTTTTTGGCATTCTTCTAAGCTCCAGTATTGAAGGTCCCACATGACCCAAACTAGGAATCACATACTCCTCAGATATCCTACTGTAAACAGAAGGAAAATGGTAATAAATGGCTACATCAACAAGTTGATATAAACATCTAAATCATGTCTGAAAAAAACTCAAGGAATAAATGTATTTCTAAATCAAAATGAGGAAGGCGAGTACAACCATAGACATAACAAATGATTGATGCATCACAGCAATGCTATAAAAATAACGTAAGTTCAGAAATTACTTGAATTATGAATGCATGTGCAAAAGAAGGTGTTAAATAGCAAGACTAAAGCATCCAAATGATTAGAACAAACTAAGCTCTTCATTTGTATTCCAGATTTCTTATTGCACATCATGCTGGAAACATCACAGTTCCATTTGTAAATTTGAAGTGGAAATAATTTCAAAAAGAAAAACATCAGAGTTCCATTGTTATCAGACAGACTATCCCTTTGAATACATTGAGACGTAATCCAATAGATCCAAAAAAAAAATGATACCCCATTTCAGCATTTAAACGTGAAGGTAGTAAAATTTGGCATGGATTGAGAGCACAAAGCACATGTTACTTATAATATTAACAAGTACGTACCTCCACCCAGTGCATAGAAGAGAATAGGAGCAGTAACCCACAGTATTTACTAAGAAGTCGGAAAAACATATATCAGCATGCAGTATAAGTGAGAATACCTTGAATCCAAAATATTTCCCATTAGGATTCCCTTCTTTGCTAGCAGAGCTAATCTCCATCGAGCATTGTATTCCTTTGCTCGAAGATCATGTTGATACTCAGCTACAGAAGCAGAAGAAACCAGAACCCAAACCGCTATGTCCTCCCTTTGTGGTATCAGAATGGACTCCCTGTTATTTTTTCTGGACATATCACTGACCGTGATCTCTTGCAGCCTTTTCTCTATGTCAACAACAGAAGCGTGAATAATATCCTCCTGCAGACTACAGAAGCCTACAGGCAGAATTTGGAAGACAATATTTCCAGGAGCAGCAAAGGTTGCCAATAATGATCGTTTGGAGATGTCCCTGAGAAAATTATATAACTTCATCAAACTCATGTATGATAAAAGAGTATATGGAAGAAGCTTATCATCATAAAGAGCCATGACTAAAACCAACATGTAAACATGCACACAGGTTACGTTGGTTCTGAAAGAAAGAAAACAGCAACATTGTACTGAGGGCAGATAAGCGAACCATTCACTGACACTGTGCATTGGTCTTTCCAGAAAAAAACTGAATATTAATTTCAATTTAAGATGAGCATCTATTGAGGACATGAGAGTACTAGGGCTAAGATGAGCATAATTTGGCCACGCCTCCGCACCTTACTTTCATGCTCTTGATCAGCCGGCTACTGCCAACACAAGGATCTGAGATTGATTAAGGGAACTAGAGATTTATTAGGTTGCATGAATGTAATGGAGGCTCAAGCATAAGCTGATCAAGTGCTTCTTCTCACCTATACATGCAAACACCCTAATGCACCGTTTCTTTGGATATAGATGGATCCACAATATTTTAACTACTGTATGCACCCAAGAAATGTGGGGGGACGTGGTAGCTAGAGCTGGGTGCTCCAATGCTAATTCAAGAAAATTACATATCTTGCATGATAAGGCTAGGTTTATTTGTTGTATTTTCTGTCTTGCAATTTAGTTCATGATACAAGTATTTGGATACAACTGAACAGCATCTAAGATGAATGAACTTATCAAATCATATATGCCTGAACATGTGAATAGCAGCTACATCAACAGTAACCGCAACAATACAGTATCATTATTAGTCTAGTCCTTATGCAAAAGTAAGAGAACTTACCACAAACAAAAGCCACCGGCCCCATCATGGCCAATAATGAGCGAGCTGCTTTTTGGCATTCTTCTAAGCTCCAGTATTGAAGGTCCCACATGACCCAAACTAGGAATCACATACTCCTCAGATATCCTACTGTAAACAGAAGGAAAATGGTAATAAATGGCTACATCAACAAGTTGATATAAACATCTAAATCATGTCTGAAAAAAACTCAATGAATAAATGTATTTCTAAATCACAATGAGGAAGGCGGGTACAACCATAGACATAACAAATGATTGATGCATCACAGCAATGCTATAAAAATAACGTAAGTTCAGAAATTACTTGAATTATGAATGCGTGTGCAAAAAAAGGTGTTAAATAGCAAGACTAAAGCATCCAAATGATTAAAACAAACTAAGCTCTTCATCTGTATTCCAGATTTATTATTGCACATCATGCGGGAATCATCACAGTTCCATTTGTAAATTTGGAGTTGAAATAATTTCAAAACGAAAAACATCAGAGTTCCATTGTTATCAGACAGACTATCCCTTTCAATACTTTGAGACGTGGTAGGCAGATTTAAATAGTTACATTTCCAATAGATCTAAAACAAATGATAACACATTTCAGCATTTAAACGTGAAGGTAGTAAAATTTGGCATGGATTGGGAGCACAAAGCACATGTTACTTATAATATTAACAAGTACGTACCTCCACCCAGTAACCATCTTCCACACATGCAAGTTTCTGCTGTCTTCGGCAGCTACAATGTAGTTTGGTTCACACATCAAAAAGCATGACACTATCCCATAAGTCATCAATTTGGTCTTGAGGGAAACATAACCAGAGTTAACAGATACAATTTTCAAAGAATTATCCTCACATTGTCCTGATTTGCACTCATAGCACGAACAATCAATGCTTTGCATCCTGTCAATAAGCACATTTTAGAACCGACTGAGGGGCATATCAAACAAGTTCCTGCATGCCACTAAGTGATCAGGATTATAACCTGCAAAGAGGAATTCTGATGCTGCTCAGGAGAACCAGAAACTGACCATCAGATGTAAGCTGCAAACCAGATCGTCCAAATGAAAACTGAAAAGAAAATTAAGCATCAAATAAAAATGAATGCAATGTGCCATGACCGAACAAAGATGTATTGATAGATAGGTCTTACATTTCCTGTAGAAGATTGCTCCAAGGAGGGCAGAAGAAGAGGAGTGTGACCAACAAAACAAGGTGGTGCATCTTGCTGGCCTTTAGGAGTGATAGTATAGACATAAAGGACTCTTTGGCAGCTATCTGGAAAGCCACAGAGTACACAAACATATAAAAAGCCGTGATTTCGGGTGTTTAGCATGATAGACAAGACAGGCATTGGGTGTCGGTAGCATCCCACAAGCTCTAGGTGATGGTCTGATCCCCTTCCAGGTGTTTTTGTGTATCTGTATCCTTGATCAGGTTGGTGGTGAGAAGCAATGAGTTCGCCCTTGAGAGGCATGTGTCCATAAATATTGCTTTCACATTCGACTGGCATCGTGGTGTTCTCATTACCAATTCTACATTGAGCTTGTGCACGAACATCAACCAATCCGTTTTCAATGTCCTTGTGGCATGACATATCCAAGGAAACTGAAGAGCCATCTTTCACACAATTGGTATCAGGGCCTTTAAATTGCTCTTCAACTTGCTTTTGTTTGACATTGCTGTCACACTGATTGGGGTTTGTAGGGAATGACATATCTTCCCCGCCAAACTCTTCCTCTAGGCAAGCAAGGAGTGAATCTGACAAAATATACTGGCCTTTTTCATGATCATATACCACATCAGGTGGTTTTGGGCTATCGTGTACACCAACCTCACACTCTAAAGGTTCAGGATGACCTTCAACTTTGTCATCTGGCACCTTTGAGTTCTCATTAAGATCCCTAGAGCATGCATCATCAGACTCATGATGGTGAACGCCCTTGAGTTTGAATCTACTATAACCCCAAATATGATAATCATCCTCAAAACTATCTTCAACAACAACTTTTATCTCATCTAATTTAGATGCTGAGTCATTGTTTGTGCAGTCATCATTAGCACAGCCATCTTTAACCATGTCACAAAAGGAGTCGCCAAGAAAACACTTTTCAGAACTATTTCTATTTGTTTCTTTACCAATAGTTGTAGGGACAGTTACACCTGTTCAAGAGAATAAATTGTCAGGACATTTGCTCTCTTACACCGAGGTTATAAAATGTTGTAGAACTCCTAAGCTCTGCTTTCTATATGTTGCGTACTTTGCTATAGAAACTTTCCCTTCCCAAAAGGAAAGGATATTTTATTATGGTGGCAAATCAAAGATTTCATGGTAATGCAGTTCCACAAAAATTAAAATAGTTACCTTTGTAACAATCATCAGAGGGAATGTGAGCTGAAGCCATTCTCACTGAAGCATTAAATTTTTCATTCTTTTTATGCTTGGGCTTCTTTTCCTTGTTACTTCTTTTGAGAAGGGTTATAGCTTGGGGACGCAAAATAGACATCGTAGACAATGCTACTTCTTTCTCAGCTGATTCCAGATCAGACTTCTCAGAGCCTAGATAAGAACCAGAAGGTGAATCACGTTGTTGAGATGAACGCTGGGGAGTCTCTCCCACATTATCAGCAGTGGAATGTTTAGAGTGGTCAGCGACTTCCAGCAGCAGTGGAGGCAGGCATCTTGTATCATAAACATCTTGCAGCCATGCACTTCCTCCCTTCAAACATATCAAACGATAATTGTTTTAAACAGTGATCCTACAACTGAGAATAGCAGTGTAGCACTATAAATCAAAAGTTGTAAAGTTGCATAGATGAGGATGGTTGGCCAGAAAATAAAACAAGAGTAAAGTTTTATATAAAAAAAACTTGCATGATAATCAATATTCTTTACATCCTGACTGTGTGGATTGATTTGTTTAACAGGGATACAAAAATATTTCTGCACTACCATGCAGTGGCATTAGCAAACAGAATATGCAGGGCTCAGGGCTGTAGGCATATGAGCTTGCAAGCTCTCACCCAAGTAAACAGAGGTATGCAATTTGTAAGAAGATGCAAGTTCTTAACAAAGGTTGAAGTATATTGCCCACCTTTCCTTAAAACCTTGAGCTCTTAGGTAAGTTGGTGCAAGTAACTCAATAGAGGGTATAAAAGCTATCATCCAAGAATGTGTCTCTATTTGTTAATGGAAAAAAAGAATGGCAATTCATTATGTATAATGAAGGAAATAAAGCAGAGCAGCAGTGCACCATTATACAATTGGTAATTGATTTCAAAAAAAAATCATGGATTCTTACAGCACAATAATATTGATTGCTGATGCTTTAAGGAAGAACATAAAGTTGTCTTCGCATGAGTTATTTAGCATATACCAGTGAAATAACGTGTAAGGGAAAATAAAAAGATTCAATACAGTAGATGACAATTCCTTTAGTGGATACTTTATCAAATCACCCACACGATGTTCTTATATGAAACAAGCCGGAGAACAAAATACATCATTAGATAACAATACGAATAGACCAAAGGAAGTTGTGATAACTGACTGACAAAAACGACCAGAGTTGAAGAGGAGGGGATTTATGAACGAAACGATCAGCTTACTTCATCTGCACTTCCTCGAGCAGATTCACAATGGCTATCAGCAGAAGTAAAAATATCCTGGTAGTGGACCCTCTTAGCAGCACTTTCTGTCTGGCTTGGCTTTATACTTCTTTTAGCAGTCCCGCCTGTCTCGTTCAAGAAAATATGCAGGTCTTCGGCATCACATACATCAGCTGCATCTTTAGTTGTTGATGGTGAAGCAGCATCAGAAATGACTGGACAATGCAAGTTTAATGCATCTATAGTTGATGGTGAAGCAGCACTGACTGGACAAGGCATGTTTAATGCATCTTTTGTTGTTGATGGTAATATAGCATCAGAAGTGACTGGACAAGGCAAGCTTAGCACAGCTGCTCCAGTTGAATCTACAATAAGCTCACGAAGCAATCTCCGTACAGATGCATTTTTGAACCCGAAAAGCTGCACAAGGCAGTAGCAAAATTAAAACATGATTAGGATCCGACTACAGTAGACACATTAAGCATGTGCACATATTATCTGTTAAAAATTATAGTACAAGGAAAGCAATGCGTCCAATCTATATTTTTGTTTTCTACTGAAACTGAACTAGATTCCAATGATACCAATGGCATGTGTTCTGGGGTCCTGGAGTTTTACTTCTCGATTACTTGATCAATGTATTCATGGTTATGCATGTGTACACCTTCTTTTCCTTTTGGTATTCCATTGACCAAGGAGCAAATGCTCGTACGCTACATATGCTAGGGAAACCAAATACATTTCATTTACCAAATGCATGAGGGTGGAAGACTAGGATTACAAATTTACAATAAGATGAACCATAATTCACTATATGTAGATTACTGTTCTATTCCTTACCAAACCACCCTAAAAATAGGCAGAATAATGTAGGGATGACAATTTTGATGTAACATAAAATGTGAAGTGAGAGGCGTCAAAGTCAGAACATGCCTCAGCACCATCAATCTTCTGAGGGAAGCTCCTTCTTCTCTGCCAGTTCCTGACTTTAGGCCCAGACATCTTCTGGAAGTTCTTCCAAGCGATATCAGGGGTCGGTCCAGTTGCCAAGCCTCCTTCAGTGGATGTGACCTGCATATGGAGCTCATTAGATCATCCTCTATTTCCATAAGGAATCAAGCAAAGTCGGTGTGGTAGCAGGCTCCTCACAAGGAATACAGGCCCCCTAGGCCCCTCTTGGATCTCCATGGCGTAGGATATCCCGAAGAAATGGCGGACGGTGTGGTAACCCACCGGATAGGGGTGACGATCTTTGCCCTGAGATGGATGAGGGAACATGTATGGCGAGTTAGTCGAGCATGGGGTTAAAATTACAAAAATCAAACCATATCATGTCTGTACCATATCCTGAAATTCTAATGAACAAAAACTAAAGCACGTGGAAACCGCCGCTGGAATTAATGCCAAGCTGGGATGCTGTAGTCAGATTCATCTGCGCATTTTTGTGAAAACTAAAGTCGTCTGTCAGATCCCCAATCAAACATGCAATGACAGTTTGGGCACTTCAACGCGAGAAATGAAAGTAGTAACTACGAAGCTAATCCCCAACAATGGCGTGCGCGAGGAGACCCCAAAAAAAGTGGTAGAGCAAGCAACAGGTCAGGTGACGCGGGGCGAAAGGGGGGCCTAGTTGGCGGTCTTACCCTGGAGCAGCTCCAGTACTTGCGCTCCCATTCGCCGCCGCGGTAGAGCGCCCCCGCCGAGACGACCTCGATGAAGCGTTCACCGTCCGCATCCTCCGCCGCTGCCG
>LAPY01000063.1:254538-266511 GCA_000970635.1 Eragrostis tef
CGCGCCCCGCCGTCGCCGGCATCTTCCCTCGCCGGTGGTCGCGCTCGCCTGGGTAGGGGTAGGGTTAGGGTTTGCTGTGGAGGATTGGGGATTCGGCTTGCTCGATGAAGGAACGAGTGAAAGGGGAAGGAGCCGAATACACCGGGGAGCTCTCTGGAAGTCTCCTGGATGGGCGAGATTTGCTCGATTTTTTTGAGCGAAGGAAATGCGAAATTTTTTCTTGTTAGTATGCCCAAAGGGAGACTATTATAGTATTAACTTACATAGTGTTGTGGAATTATGAGCCTGGCTAATATTGCAAAAATAAAATACTCCGTTCATAAAAAGTAATATTTTAGTTTTGTTTTAAGTAAAATAAACTTCAACAAAATTATAAAAAATAATATTAATATTTATGACAAACTATATTTTACGGGAAATTCAACGATACTTTTTTGACATAGTAAAAGATTGGTACTCTTTTATAAAGAGAAAGTCATAACTGAAATAGTTTGACTTAGGTCATACCATAATATTATTAATTTTTTGACAGAGAGAGTATATATCCAAACAAATGTTTGGGTCAGTAGAATTTTCAATAAATATTATTCTTTTTTTAATAAATAGTAGACAAATTTAAAGAATTACAATTTACAAAAGTAAATGTTTTTTGGCATACAGTGCGTCTACATAGGAAAGACTATAAAAGTGTATTCTCTTTTTTTTTTCAAGAGCATACAAGCATATTTTCTAGAGGCATGTTTGGTTCTAGGCTACGAATTGCCACGTCATAGTGTCCCAGATCAATCTCATGGTAGCCTAAGCAAGAGCATCAACCAATTTCTGTGACGCCGCCAAAAGATTTTTATTTATTGTTACAATGTAATGTCATATTTGTAGAGTTTCATGTCAACAATTTAGGTTTAAATTCCAAAAAACAAGCTCACTAGTGTTCCCAATTTCTAAACCAGGAATGTTTTTTTGCTTTAAAAGTGACTTGGATGCGAATATTCAATTCTTTGGACAATGAAAAATCCATTGAACTCAAATTCTACAATGTTTCATGACAAAACATTCTAGACTTGAATATTTTTTTCAAATTACATGACAAAAAATCCGTTGAAAATCTTAATACATCTATTTCAAAATACTTGTCATTCTAGACTTGAATATTTTTTTTCAAATTATTTGTTTTTTTGCTTTTTAATGCACATTTCTCGTTTTAATATATTTATTTTAAAACCGATGTAGTTATGAATAAAAATACATTATTCTCCCCCAAAATGGGGAAAAACCTGCGCCGGGTCGTCCTCGGGACTTTTTGAGCCCAGCCACACGAGTCGGTTCGGTCGGTTTAGGGCCCAGCCGGTTTGGTTTTCGTCAGCTCGTCTTTACGGCAAGGCTAGGGTTTTGATTTCAAACCCCAATCCTATTCCACCCCACATCCAGCCGCCGGGGCCGTCGCCGCCTTGCTCGCCGCCGGCGAAGCGCCCCGTGGGCGCGGAGGATGGCGAACCGCACGGACCCCCTCGCGAGGAGCATCCACGGGACGAATCCGCAGAACCTGATCGAGAAGATCGTGCGCTCCAAGATCTACCAGAGCATCTACTGGAAGGAGCAATGCTTCGGCCTCACCGCGGAGACGCTGGTCGACAAGGCGATGGAGCTCGACCATACCGGCGGCACCTACGGAGGGAATCGCAGGCCCACCCCGTTCCTCTGCCTCGCGCTCAAGATGCTGCAGATCCAGCCCGACAAGGACATCGTCGTCGAGTTCATCAAGAACGAGGACTACAAGTAAGCTGTATTTCTGTTCCTTCCTATTACTGAATTCAGATTCGTCCTTTTCGTCTATACCTTGCCTTCTCCCAACGGCTTAACAGTTCCATGGCTGTTTAACTGACACAGCGCTGATACTGTTTGCTCTCCTTGTTCTGGCAGGTATGTGCGAGTCCTTGGGGCATTCTACCTGCGCCTCACTGGTACAGTCGCTGATGTCTACCAGTACCTCGAGCCACTCTACAACGATTACCGCAAGATCAGGCACAAGCTCAGCGATGGAAGTATGCACTCAATTGCTAGAATTTACAGCTTATTTTCCTTATATCCTCTGGAATTTAAGATTCACACTGGTAATTATATCTTGGATTGCCATTTCGTCATGTACTTACATGGGTATGGGTTTCATTTCAGAGTTCACGTGCACCCATGTTGATGAGTTCATTGATGAGCTTCTGACCAAGGACTACTCTTGCGACACAGCCCTGCCGCGCATCCAGAAAAGGTCAGGTTTCTCGTTACCATTCTGCAGTGAGCCTCTGCTGCTTTCTTCAAATTCATGACATTCTTGATTGACGTAGCCTTGACTGCTCAAATTGTTCCATCGAATATCTGAGATATGAGGTCCGGACTCCTAGTTGTAGATAACCTTTTAAGATTGACATAGTGGTCCCAGAATCCCTGTAGGAGAGAACATGCTAAACTTTTGCATATTGTTTTTGTTTTGACAGGTGGGTTCTTGAATCATCTGGAACTCTAGAACCAAGACGAAGTGCACTTGAGGACGATTTTGAGGAGGAAGAGGAAGATAAAGAAGAGGAACAACCTATGGAGATAGATGAACCTACTGTCCGTGAAAAGGTGAGTGCAGTTGTGCCATTAATCTATTATAAAAAAAAGGACAGGCCCCAGTGCTGAACCTCCCACGTGATGTGGGGTCTGGGGGAGGAATTTTCCCGGGCTAGCCTTACCCCCGCATGCGGAGAGGCCGCTCGAACCCAGGTCTCCTGGCACCAGTGGGATGGCTTTACCACTGCGCCAGGGCCTGTCCTCGCCATTAATCTATTATAATCCTTGAAATTCATCTACAATAGATATACCATGTTTGTTACACTTATATTCTGACTTGATTTTTTTATCATTTTTATCAGGATAATTATCGCGTAAGGAGCCCTGCCAAAGAACGTGATAGAGACAGGAAGCATGACAGGCATCACAGGTTTGCTGCTCTCCTTGAACTGCATTTGTTAATTGTCTCTTGGAACTGCGTAATACATCTAGCGTCCTTGTTGGTTATGCGTGAAATCAGAATCATGTGAGTAAATAGGTACCATTTGATGGAAAGCCATTACCGAGTAGATTTTACTTCTGCTACAAAAGTCCAGGCCAAGTATGTTCAAGAATGCCCTTTGACTGATTAAGGACCCTATTATTTTGATATATATATATATATTCTAATAAGAATCTGATGATAAAAATAATAACTCCCTGCCGCCCATGGCCATGATCATTTATCATGTTGACTGTCTTAGTTTTCCCTTGATTAATATGGCTCTTTTGCTTTTACTAAAATTGGCATTCTGGTTCGCTTCGTTTGTTTTGGGAGAAACACAGTATGCGAAGCCCTACTGTGCCATTTTTTATATATAAAAAGGAGGGGAAAAGGGTTAAAAACTAAAGAGAACTATACAACCAGGGGGGGGGGGGGGAAGAAGCTGGAAACCGTTACCCTGTGTCATTGCAGTGTAGCGTACTAGAGTTACTGCCATGGCATGTTAATGTCAAGAGCCATTGGCAGGTAAACCGCTTCCTAGAGTGAAAAAATGTGGCTCTGCCAGGTTTCTCTGCACTGATAGTGTGCAGTGAGAAGTATGATGGGCCAGACAGATAAAAATGTTTTCAGTAACTCAAGTTTGTACATCTTTTTTGTTGAATATCGTTCTTAGTTCCACTTGAAGGTGACAGAAATGGGTTTATCCACACTTGTTTTTTACTGCTTTGGCAGTTAGCCTTTCTGGTTCTCAGAAGTAAGCACCTTGCCTGTTTTCATGAAAAATATTGAGGACCAGAGGTGTTTATGTTTGGTTTCTCTTAAATAATTTCCATCCTGGGTAAAGTTTAGAGCATGACCATAGTTGTCATCTGTGCTTGATGATCAGCCTTGGAAAAATTTATTCTCATACATATTTCATCTGTCTATACTCTTGAAGAGGGTGGCAGGGAGTGTTGCTTATGTTGATCTTTGGGCGAAAGAACTTTATCACTTATGATGATAGTGTCATGAAAAATAACTTTGATGAATCTTTTTGCTATTTCAGATTTATTTGGATACTGACTTTGCATAGAGATAGTTACCTATCATAATACTAAATTACTAATCAATATCACAGACCACAGTAAATCATGGGATCATTTTTACCTGGTACCACATCTTTATTGTCTGACAAAATATCCTTGGTTTTCTTCTGATCTTACGGAAATTTTGTACTGTTTAAAGGGGCTGATTCATCATTTTAGTGGAAGCAATTAAGTAGTTTTACCCTCATCCAAGCTCCCGATTTGTGTTACATAACATAGCCATCTTTGGGTGTTCTAGTACCTACTTGTAGCATGCTAAACAATAGTTTTTTTAATAATTATTTTGTCTTCGTGTATGCAAACATTGTTTGCAGTATCATGACCTGATTTTTTTAAGGTTGAATTTTTCTTTACATATCGGCACTAGGCCACCCAGATTTACATACTTGCTAAACATACTTATTTGTTCCAAACTGTTATTGCTGCAACAAGTGTTGTGAAGAATAAAAGAGAGTCACTTAAATGTTATATTGATGAATCCTTATTGCTGGTATAATAGTTGTATCTTGCTGATGAGCGATGACATATGGTCCATTTGTTTCTCATTAATCAATGGAATAATTTGACTGTGTCTAGATTGAGTGTATTGACATACTTGAATGAGAACTTAGTGTTGCTTCCTTGTACATATTGTTGTATATCAGTTTCACTACAATTAGATTATGACTGCATACATATTTACTTCTGCCTTTTCAGGGACCGAGATTATGATAGAGATCGGGACTATGATAGAGATTACGGAAGGGGACGGGATAGAGATCGTGATAGAGATCGCGACAGAGACCGAAACAGGGATAGGGACCGAGACCGTCATCGCATGAGGGATGATGACTACAATCGAGACAGGGACCGAGAAAGGGGAAGGGATGGTAGGGAAAGGGAACGCCGAGACAGAGATCGGGGCAGGCACAGGAGCCGTTCGAGGAGCAGAGATCGGCGAGATAGAGACCGTGAAGAAGGAGAGTACCGTAGGAGGCGTGATCGTGGTAGTGCTAGTCCTCGAGGGCGTGGTGAGGATGGTAGTCAAAGAGAGGAACCTAAGAGGAAAAAGGAAAAGAAAGAGAAGAAGCCTGAAGGTAAAAATGTTCCTGATCCGGATGATCCAGAGATCATAGAAATGAACAAGCTCCGGGCCTCACTAGGATTGAAACCACTGAAGTAGTGATTTTGCTGTAATGTATTTTTGAGGCTCAAATATGCATATGACATTTCTGCTGGCTTTGACAGCTGCATGTAATTACTTTGTTACTTTGATGTAACACTATCCATCTGATTTTTTTTTTTTTTGGTCTCAATTCTAATGGTTATTTCGGTCAAGTTACTGCAGAGGAAAGTAACAGTGAAGTATTGCGGTGTTTTAGCGTTTCATTCATGCTGTCATGCATGTTGGTTGATTGTTCCGTTTTATCTTACTGTTTTTTTGGACACCAACAATTAAGAATCATCAATGTTCTTCTTAATGTGGCTTAGCAGTGCTTTCAGATCAACGGAATCCTTGAGGTACTTATAAAGGCTTAGCACATTCATAACTTAGCTACCATTTGCCTACTTAGAGAATCAAATGGGCTAGGGCCCCTTTGGTTGGGCTTTTGCCACTTTGCTTTTCTTGTCAAAAAAGCTCAAAGCCAACCAAAGAGGCAGAATTTCCCTAAAAAAAAAAACCCAAAGAGACACTATGGCTCCAAGGCATTGCCTCGTCCAAGACAAAACCTATGGCTCCAAGGCAAAACCTATAGGAGAGCCACCTAGACTACATAGGGTTTCTTCACCACGATAAATTGCCATCTACAATTTCCATGGAGGTAACCAGGACAAAAGAAAAATGCCATTCAGGCATTCAGGCTCTACTAAACCATGCTTATGCATAGTAAAAATCTACTGTCACATCTCAACAATAATGTCTGACAAACAGATGAAAGGACAACATTACTTGCGTACAGACTTCAAAATCTCCCAACTCAACCGCATATGTAACGGCAACGGAGCGACAAAGCTGAGCTTCTCAAGATTAGAGAAATCGCGCTCTGCGTCTGGAGAGTGCAGCTGCTGGACGGCAGCCGAGATGTCGGGAAGAGTCATCTGCTTGCAGTGTAGATGCAGCTGAGGCTGCTCCTCTGCGATGCTTCCACCACCCATAGAAAGCCCAAAAGGAAGCTTTCTTTTCTTGAGCATTTCCTCATCGATTGTTGGCGGCATGGGAAGAGGCTTCCAGTTCTCATGCGCTTGCCGTCCGTACTTGTAATCCCCAACAATTGGTGTTCCAAGAACCTCCGCACAATGAACTCGGAGCTGAGTTGGTTCAAGCAGAAACGGGAGCAGTTTTTTTAGTGGTTAGTCTGATCGTGCTATTTGCATGTAGAAAGATGGAATAAGTTTCTTCAGGTAAACTGATATGTTATAATTACCTGATGCTTCCTTCCGGTACGAGGAAATAATTCTAACCATGTGTATCCTGCAACCGTTAGCAAACTTTCAATAATATAATATCGAAGCACAATAATGACTGTTCGTGACCGTTGTTTTGACATTACTCGTGATGGTGCCATTAGCGGGAAAGGGTTATAGATTATTTCAAGCAAATTCGGAAATGAAAGAAAAGAAGGCCTCACCCTTTTCCATTAACTGAATAACGGAAAAGGAAGGGCTATAGATGGAATCCAATAAACGTATAAAACTGCTAGCAGTATCCACTTAAGAAGTAAAAAATAGCATTTCCCCTGCCACATTCTTGCTTACCTTGAGGAGAAGATTCGATCACACGGTACTCTGTCAAAGCGTCCTGAATGGATGTAGTATTTGGACCAGCCCTAACAGTTAGACGCTCAGACTTGCCATCTTGTAATACAAGCTGTGAAAAAGCAAAACACCAATCAAATCAGTAGCAGAGGAAACAATGATTACATTACTGATGAAGGAACCATATGGGATCAAAGACAGTTACAGTCTAGCATTGTCCCAAAACGTATGGGAAAGCAGAGGTAACAACAGGGTGATAGTATTAATCTTGCTACTTGTATAATTGTTCACTGACTTTTGGTCCTGTTTGGTTCTCTCCCGCTGTTACTGCAGGATGTTAGAGATATTGTACTAGTTCTAGATTAGGCTAACTGATTGTTATTGATCTATGGTTCTAATCCTACCTAGTTGTACAAGTCACGGCGTTTGACGTCTATATAAGCACTGCACCCAGGCATAATTACTGTGAGGTGATTATGCAATTCTACAAAATAGTTCAATAAGATTCATAATGATGGCCCAGCAAAAGATTCTATTAATTTTCAGTTTGTTGTTGAAGGGAATTTCTGGTAAGATTTCATACAATTGAAGGATAATATTTCTAAACTATAACGAAGGTCAATTCTACATAATAAAACAGCAAAAGAATCGGAATACATATACTTACAAACCTTCGCAAATGGAGCCGATAATAAGCCCTTAGGATGCCTAGGTACTCCAAGAACAAGTGCAACATATTTTCTTTGCAATAATTGGTGAGTACCCTGACATGAAAGAAACGGTTGTCAACATACACAAAAAGATAATAACTTCACAGCTGCATAATATACAAAATGGTGTGAAAACTGATTACCAGAATAGTACAAACTATTATGGACTTACATCAGATAAAGCATCAGCAGTTTTCTCACGAAATATAGCATGCATAATGGAAGTGCTAAGTTGAGTTCTTCCCAGAACAAGGACTCCACTGCAATCCCTGTCAAGCCTGTGAACCTTGCAAAGTAACAGATAAGAAATCAGCAAACACGCAAGACCTGCCTATACAAACAAATAGGTAAATATCGAATGGCATCAACATCTCCCAACTTGCAGAGGCACAAAGAATGAAAAGAGAGCTTGAATGATCAATGATAATGTGTTACATGAGTGCCACAGCTCACAGAATTATGAATTTGAAGATTGAACAAAATATAACATTCAATGAACTGAGATTAGCCTACCACTCTAGCTTATCATTCAAATACAATCCCTGATTCTTCAAAACAAATATAGTTTATCGTCAGTGACACTAACCTCGTCAATATTCTTGCTATGCGACCAGTATGCTTTTATATTATTGAGATCACTTGTATGAATGGCATGTTAAATTACCAGAAAGTTGACACGACACATAAACTGACTATTCTTTGCACCGCAAAAGTGCACTAAGGTCAACATATGAACTTAACTGTTTGTTTTCAGAAAAAAAAATATTTTTCACGTCTAGCAGAATGATTTCTATACGATTTAAATTGCTGCTTGTTAATTATATCTGACTTACAGATTCTGCATATTATTTTGACAAAGCTCCAAGGGAAGGTACTATATAAGTCGTAAGTCCTAATTCGTTCCTCATAGTTCAGTTAAACCAAAGTTGAAAAGCCAACACACTATTAATTCAAGGAAACAATAGTTTTCCAAATGAACACGCTATAGCAAGTTAGCACAATAATTTAATGTTCAGTGTGCAATGGAAGTGCGTAGAAACTGCGCTGTACGGAACTTACCAGTCGAGGCACTTCAGAAGAATTCTCCACAAAGATCTGCGCTAGTATATCTATACTATTTTTTATGCCAACACCACCCTAAAGGATTAAATAAAAAAAGGCTGTAAGCAAATAGACACTAGGTTTTTCTTTTTGTGAAACTGCAGAAAAAGTATATAAGGTTTCCTACTTGCACAGCCATTCCAGGTGGTTTGTTGATCACGATGATGTCCTTATCCTGAGGGAATTTCGAATATCAAAATCATCATGCACTACCCAACTCAATCAATATATCAACCTAAGCATAAAAGCAAATTAAGACCTTGTAGATCTCAAGGCTACGGAGAAAATCTATCTCATTTCTGTTATCAACTTTCTTGGTCTTCTCAGCAACAGAAGATTCTTGAGGATTAACAGGTAGGAATAGAATATCACCAGGCACTAGCTCATCTTCGGCTGACACCTTTCAAAGAATAAAAGAAAAATCACATACCCCAATAGTCGACTCGGTACCAGTTAAAAATAACAGGCTCTATAAACTTAGCAGGCTACCAGCTGACACTGTCACATTTTATAAAATGAGGGCTTCGTCGATGCCACTTTTTATTGGCATCAGATCTTTAGTGAGATCAAAACATAATACAAGTGTGCAGGATGCAGTGTAAACAGACCAGGCCCTATGAAAGGGACCACATGATACGGTTGCATGAAAAAATAAAGAAGAGAAAGGATGAGGAATAGTTGTGGCCGTCCAAACTTCCCAAATTCAGAGCTAAATAGTACGGCAAAAAGATATCAACTGCTAAAATACAAATGTTTCCTCTTTTTTTTATTAAAAAAAAGTAGATATATCACATCTTGTCTTCGCTGGCGGTCCCTAAACTTGTCTTGGGGTGTCACCCAGGTTCGGAACTCTCAAAATGGATATTCAGGTCCATAAAATTGCTAAAGTGTGTCATCTAGGTCATAAATACATAAAATACCCCTTTGTTACTGACGTGGCTCATGGATATACCTCACCTTATCTGTGATCGTCCATGATGTCAGCAAACATTTTTCACTAGCATGAATTGTGATGGTTATACTGATTTGAGGAGAGAAAAAGTATGACAAATCATGCTCGATCAGCAGCCACATCAGCAGCTATAGGGGTATTTTCGGAACTTTGGACCTATATGACACACTATAACAAGTTCAGGGACCTAGATGACACACCAAGACAAGTTTAAGGACCCGGAATTATCATACAACTATGTTAGAATTGATATTGATATCATAAAACTATGATAGAATTGATATTTCTCATACAACTTACAACCATGATGACAAATTACTGATCAAAATGATGATACTATGTGAAGATCAGTGACATTTAAATGGGAAATTGCAGATTTCCCAATCCATTGCCTCGCAAACATGTGGATCCAACAACCACATGTCAGTGATACATCGAGCAGCAAATTCTACACTCTTGGACAAAAGGCCGAGAAAGGAGTACTAACTCTCAATTACCAATGAAAGGAGTGGAAAACCATAAAAAAATATATACTTAGTCACAGCAAAATCTATACCAATCTATAACATTGAGGTTAGACATAGATAAAGGTCTATAAACTATGACGGAGCCATGTCTTAGATTTGATCTTCGGAGGCAGAAAAAAATGATACACCTCAATGTTAGCTACATTGCTTCAATATTAATACAATTTTAAAATTTTCTAGTACAGACGGAAATTTTAAAATTTTCTAGTACAGACGGAAACTCCTTAAATTTTAGTCTCATTTGAAAAATCAGACATTTCATTCATTTCGATGAAGAGTTATTGACATATTTTTTTTCTCAAAACAGAGTATGCCTGCAAAACAACTAACATATGAAGAAGAACATAAAAAGGCATTTTTAAAATCAGACTGTCAAGTAATTCTTATTTGCTAATGCAATTTGTTACCCTTCTCAACCGTTGCTGCTCAGTACTAGCATCTGCCGCAGAGGTATCAGCAGTCACAAAATTCTTTTTGACCTGTCAAAACGCATGCACATCACAATAATATCTTAGGAAAAATTGGAACTTCATGGAGCAGCACTAAAGGGATAAAGAATTACAATGTTACAATAGTTACTTCCAAAGTAAAAAAGAAAGCAGAATAAGAAACTTTATAACTATGAGTACAGATGTGATTTTCCTTGTATCCATACCTCCTCATTCGTCAAAAAGAAAAAGACCAGTCATAATAATTAAAAAAAAGGAGCATATGCATGAATTGATTGATAGTGGTAGAGGTCCGAAACAAGAAAAAGGTCATATTCTCGTCTTTTAGATTTAAGAGTGCAGGTTGTGTGTGAAAGTTAAACTTACACCGAACAAATGAATGAACTTATCCACGTTGACAGTAACTAGAAAACTTAAACCTCCCAGTGCCTTTCCAAATAACACATCATACAATTGTTTCTCCTAGCAAACACACTATTGTTTTCAGCAGTAGGTAACATACAGTATAGCAAAACACCTCACAGGAACCAGCACACTGACATGATATCAGGCTAGTGCACAGATTGTTATAGATGACACTTAGGGGGAAAGAAAAGGTAAAACAACCATGCTAGAAATTTTGAATAATTTCACAATAAACTATCAAACAAAGCATGTTCTTTACCATCGGTCTTAAATTTCAACTATGTGCCTGTTCATACAGATGTATTGGACTGCTATCGTGCATGCTGAAATTTAAAACATCAACAAATCCATCACACGGACATTCACAAAGCTGGCCACATTCACAAAGCAAGAGAGTCTCACAGCTGGCCGCATTCAAAAAGCAAGACATTCAGAATTGGCAATCGGCGTGGATTTTAGACGAGGAGTAGCCATGTGGTTTCTCTTGGGTCCAAATTCTGTAAATATAACTCTATTCTACTTAATGAAAAGGCAGAACACCTGCCATTTACTGCTCAAAAAAAAAAATCCATCACTCACATGGACGACAAAGTAGCAAACTACGCACGCAACAAACTGGAAGTTTATGTTGTTTGCACTTGCTAACGAAGCGAACTAGTTAACAGAGAGGAAAGCTGTGGAACATTTGGTCGAGCATGTGGCGCGCGCACCTTGCGTTGGCGGAACAGCTTCTGAACCAGCGACGTCGGCAGGTTCGGGCAGCACTGGCGGACCCATCTGATGGCCGTGGCGTTGGAGCACGTCCCCTCTCCACCATCTCCCCGGGAAATAGCTCTCGCGGCGGCGTTGGCGTCGAGCGGTGCGAAGGGAGGGAGCTCCACCCATCGCTTCTTCTTCTCCTCCCCACCGCCACTGTCGAGAGCGGCGTGTTCCGCTGCTGTAGATAGGCTGGGGGGGGGCTGTTCTAGCGGGCTTTG
>LAPY01000063.1:291361-306997 GCA_000970635.1 Eragrostis tef
CAAAATAATAGTTTGGGATTACCAACTCATACATGGAATAATTTACTTTTAAAAGTAGTATTTACCGATTCATTTTCCCGAAGTAACATATTGTACTTTTATGGATAAAAAATCATTTCAACATATTTAGTGATATAACTGTTGATATGATTAATAGTTGTAACTACATTACCATGAGAACTATTTAGTTGATTTCCCATCACAAAATCAATAAATAGTTATTACCTCTACCATACAGTACATAATATACTAGCATTAGATGCAAAGGAGCATACACTCTGTCAACCTAAAATCAACGAAGCATACAATATAGATACCCGCTCATAGTCTGGACTCTTCAGCCATGATATATGGAATTTCAGTTCTTAAGATCTGCAAGGTCAGGTAATCTAGATCTCTTAGCGGTCTAATCACAGGATCCTGCAAAATTAGTAATGTGAAGCCATATCAAAATTAATATGATACTATACATGTAGCAACGATCCATTACACTGTAATGTTTAATTTCAATTTAGTCCTCCAGCCATGAGTTTTGAGTGAAAATTTCTACAGATGTTTCGAGAACTTGAAAGGTTTTTCGGAAGACCAGAACTTGAAAGGTTAACTTCGTTCCCATTGCATAAGGCCAGTGTGTCCTCTGCGTCCATTTGGACCACATGGTTAAGCTACCGGTCACCCTGATCAAATCACATGACCTTGATTCTATGTAGATTATATACAGAACAAAGTAATGTATCCTCAAAATTCTGTCTGTGTGACCCGTTAAATACAATCCTACGGCTTAAATACGTTGTATCCGTCTCTATTAGCTTATAGGCGGTCTCAAGCCGGTCGGCATTCGTTCTGTAATCTTTTCCCCCGACAAGTACAGGTGGATCCCTCTTATCTACCTGTTTGAACTCGACTGCTTTCACATGAACCGATGAATACACACCATTACAACAACTTTCCTGGCAATATAAAATTAAAACGATAAGAGCTAGTTCCTATCTTGTCGCTAGCTGCAACATGCAATCTATCGCTGCATGCCTTGGCTAATAAGATTCGTCAAGATTGATCTCTATGAACAGGCAAACAACAATATAGATATGAACACAAGCAGATAAGCTGGCAGGATGTTCAGATTGCCTATTAAAACTCTACAAAACCAGGACAATTTGACGAATGCTACATGCTTCACCAATTTCTCCCACTGCGAAACGCACTAGTTGAGGCAATCGGGAACGGACTTTTAACTACAACTTCCGCCCTCTTTTCTTGCTGCTACAACAGTCTCCGGTTTTCCCCACCTTGCAGACAGCTTCATAATCAAGCGAAGAAAACCTCTCTACATTGGCCTCCGAAATGTTCTTGAGAGATATGGCACTATCTGATCATTGTGTAGTGTCATCGCCAAAAAAACAAAACAAAAACTCTGATCACTGTGTGAATCAATGTATCAAACACATTTTCATAAAAATATAACTAGTATAAACACATCATGAATAAAAATACTCCCCTCCGTCAGTATTGATTTTAGCAATGAAAAACTGGTGAGCCACGACAAGAGCATGCCCTATTCGGAGAATATGTATGCACTGTCATGATACGTTAATACACAAAAATGCACCGGTATTTAGTAGACCACTATATATAATATCGGATTCATTGCGGGCTGATTCAAGCAATGCCAGGGGAGAGTATGGGAGAAAAGGTGCGGGGAGGAAAGGCGATAAGTGTTCACCTGGAGACGGCGAACGTCAAAGGAACAAAGATAGACGAGGTAGGACGGTCATGGTGAGTCCGATGATGAATCCGAGCACGCTGCCTACGAGGCTCATCCTTGAGTGAAAACTTGAAAACCGACTAGACTGAGGTTGAGTTTGCTGGGGAGTAATGAATCGAGCGGAGAGAAGACGCAAGCGCCAAGCTAGCCAGGAGCCAGCGTTGTTTATTTTCTGCAATCAGATGGCGGGCCGTCTGCTCAGGTCGGCACTTCGTCGCATAGTATTCACTAGCGCCAGGACGTTTGTCTTGGAGCCCTCAGCTGCCATGTAAAATATCAGCTGTGTTCAAGAAGTTCTTTTAGCACACTCTTACAAATAAACCTATCATGACGGTGCACTATCTTCAGTTAGTGGTTTTAGAATTACACTGCCACATATTTTACGTTACGTGTCCCTTCTCGCAACTCTTAGCTGTGAAGAAAAGCCAGAATGTGCCCGAGGTAGAACACCAAGCATAAGTTTATCCAAACGAGAATTACTCACTGCCATCCAGAACAAACCAGAGGCCAAAAATCTCTACAAGGTAACAGAGTAAGATTGCGAAGAAAGAGTGTCGCCACCCTCAACTCCCTGCCAGACCTCTAGAATAGTCGCTACAAGAAAAATAACTATTAATAATCACTATACGTGTCACTATATGTGTATTGTTAGTCACATTAGCTATTTTATCACCAAAGTTGATTATATTTTAGTGGCTAAAACCTTGTTAGTATATATGTATATAGTGACCAACAAATTGTATCTGTTGGTCTCTATAACTATATTATTACCAACCTTGGTAACTACATATAACGTTGGTTTCTAAAATTGTATATCCACTAACAAATCTTAAACTTGTAGTGACTGCCAAAGAAATTTTTTATTTCATTAAAACTTGATGACTAAAACTCTATTTTTTTTATGAGTGAATGCGCCCCAGGTAGATTAACCAAGCCCAATTAAGTGACGAACCGAAATGTAATTTTGTAAAAGCAAAAAAAGCTGGTCATTACAGGATGTGCCAGCTTGATGTCACATGGTTTCTGCAGCCAAATTGACCGTCGCCTGCGTTCTTATGCGTGTTTGATAGACACGAGGTCATCACATGGGATGTCAACATTTGATTTCGTGCGTACACATGCCAGACGCCCCTTTGCACGCTAGTTTCTGTCATTTGAGGATATATAATTACAAAAGATAAGAATTACTTATTTATTCTGCCTATCTGTGCGTTCCCTGTATGTAGCCATAGTTGGTATACCTAGGTCAGACGACTGTATGAGAGGGAAAAGTCAGGGGCCGGTGGGACAAGATAAGCAGTACAAGCTATAATCTACTACTGGAATTGCATAAAAAATATTCGTAACCTGCAACCGATGGATTCTCGTGCATGGCGTCACAAGCAATATTCTGCAGCATGTGACTATAGAAACGATGAAAGGATTAGCCTTAACGATAAGTACGAAAGCTGATTGTTAAAATACAGCATAGGTACGGTAACGATTTAAGTTAGACACAAGTTGTCGATTCATAACAAACAAGTGGACCTAATACATATTAAAAGGCATAAAAGGTGCCAAAAGAAAAACAAAAACAGCCAGTGGACTTGCTTTCAGGGCGCGGGTCAGAGATGAGATGCAAACACATCTATCTCCGCTTAGGAGTGCATGTGACGTCCACCTTCGATTGAGCTATCAAAACGAGATGCGAATGTATACCTACTCAATGTCATACTGAACACAACAAGATAAGCTGCGCTGCCTATACTATCACTCAGGTAGATGCCCTGGTATGGCAACCAGTACCTTATCTCGTGACTGTGTGCTAAGAAAACAAAGCCACCATGACTTCCTGCTTGTTGTGTTCGCATTTCCATTCATAATGAAAATTTATTTACTGGTGTTTCACCGGTGGGATAGAAATGGATATACAACACAACAACTCCTATTGGAGTCCTTACATTTCAACTTGCATTTGAATAGTCCCAATTTACTTTTTGGTGAAAAACACTTGTTCTCTCCAAATTAAGTCTCATCTTGGCTTTGCTAATGAGAAATCTAGTTTTGCAGGTTCCCTTTTCCAGTATTCAGAGATTGGAAATCTTGGTCATAAGGTATGCAACACTGACATGCCACCAAACAAATTGAGCAGTATCACTCCAACATGCTTGATGGTTAGGAGTTATGCATTCACTGGATTACCATCTTACAATGTGGTGATTTCAGATTACTAATAGCTAAGTTCGGCATTGCACACTACAAGAGTTAAGATATTTCCCTACAGTTTTTGTAGAAGTGGCCAACAGAATATAGTATATTTGGTCAGCTATTTTGAAACTGTAGGCAATGACTTTGTAGGGAATGATATTGTGGGTAAAGTGACAAAACTGTTGGGAAAAAGATGTGAGTTTGTATTAGGAAACTGTGGGCCACTTGTGTAAAATACTAAAGAGAAGCAAAACTGTTGGCCATCTAAAGGAAAACTGTCGGCAAAAAAATTAGTTCCTTGTACTGGCAGGTCTGCTAAATATGTGTCGAATATATATTTTTATCTAGTGCACTCACAAAAAGAGACATTTTATGTTTAACACAATATTCGAAGAACAGCATTAACATTTTATTGTACATCCTCTGGGACATTTTTTATGTTCCGACTGGAAGGAGAAGAACTGAATTGCTCCCTCTGGTTTGAACTCGGTGGATGGCAAACGGGGACTTGCGTGGAGGGTGGGGGAAGAAGGGTGATATATATTACGGACACATGGAAGAAAACCTTCGATAATGTCACTAAATCACCAAGTAGAACAGGAGTAAGGGGGCGGTTTCTGGTATTAGAAATCAAGGAGGTTAAGAGGGTGAAATATTTCTTCAAGTGTTTGTCTAGTGTAATCCCAATATAAATTCGTTATGAATACAAAAATAATGCCTTTGGAACTAGTGGGTGACAACGTCACAAGTTTATGATGCCTTTGAATATCCCGGTGACATGCAACTAGTATTTGATTTACTCAAGTTGTGTAAGGCACGCCACTGTACCACATATATATATAATTAACAATAGTGCCCCTGTTCTGGACCATGACAAATCCTATTTGTCGGTCCCACACATTGTTCTCTGCAGCTGGACATCATGATGCTATGCTAGTTTACCCGATTCAAAAATACCATTTTATTATTATACACCGTGCAACAATCTATCCTTCACTGGATTGCCTAGCTAGTTATATAATACTCCCACAGTTTTTATATATTATGTTGATTGGTTGAAAAATAAACTAAACAACGTCGCAATAAAAATCAGAGGGAGTACTATTGTATAAGACATAAAGTTTGGTGCTTTTTGCGAACTTTAGGATGTAGAGAGTAACATGCTAAATCCTATGGTACTTATTCCACAATAGCCCTTCAAGGACTCATGAGTATTTCAGGCTTCTTATTCCACAATGGCTCTTTTTACGTCTCTTAATCATTTGTGCAGTTTAAAAACCCATAAAATTTGTATCTGTGTCTGCACAATTTTGTTGCACTCCCTCTCTAGTTTTCCTCAAGTACGGTTGTTGTGTGGTTGTTCAATTGCAGGCGAGAGTTTCATTTTTATTTTTGTTTGCTCTTTTTTCCTAGCCTACGAGCGATTTGGAATGGAGCTTTTTTTTTAACACTTATAGCTATATGCATCTTTTTGATGCAAAGACTAGAATATAAATGTATTCCAGCTTTTAAAATGGTTTGGCAACCATAGATATGCCCTCATCGATCAATTTTGTTATTCATGACCGGCTTTTGTATTTCACGTGTATTTTATAGCAACAGAAAATATTCAAATTTAGGGATGTTAAAAGTTTATCACAAAGGTTTCAGAAACTGGCGCAGCAATAGGCAATGAGAAAAAAGATCATCACGCGCATCGCAAAGCCGGTGTCGGCACTCTCGTTGTTCGAAGTTTCCAAACATGGTGAGGCAGTCCACCAGCAAAAAGAACCGCCTTGCAATTGCAACTCTAAAGAATAGCCGTCTCTCTCTCTCTCTCTCTCTCTCTCTCTCTCTCTACACAGATCTATCTTGTTAAAGAGCCGCAGATCCAAAGATTAAGCTTGGGCCAGTTTAATTGTGAGGCAGCAGATCAACTTGATCGCCGCGGGCGCCATGGTTCGGGGGAAGACCGTGATGAAGAAGATTGAGAACATGACAAGCCGGCAGGTGACCTTTTCCAAGAGAAGGACGGGGCTCTTCAAGAAGGCCAAGGAGCTGGCCGTCCTCTGCGATGCCCAGGTCGGTGTCCTCGTCTTCTCTAGCACCGGCCGCCTCTACGACTTCTCCAGCACCAGGTGATATTTGGCTCTTTTGATTGCTCATCATGTTCATTTTAATTTTCTGCGTGGTACTCCAAGTTGATTCAGTTTGACTTCCTTTATATACGTCTTCCGATCGTCTTTCGATCATCTTTTGGCTCGCTTCTGGAAATATGGAATGAAGTTCTCTCTCTCTCTCTCTCTCGCTCGCTCGCTCCTTCTTTCCTGTTCAAGTGCATCTGCTATATGTACGGATGTGAACGCCCACAGTTGTTAGTGTTTCTGAACTGTTCCAACAGCCGATGATATGCTCGGAGCTTGTTACGGTTTAGACTGCAATTAGTTGGATTCATATACTTGGCATAGTTTCCTATTCAGCGTTATCTGATACAGTACCCGACCGTACATATATGATCCTCCCTTTACTCATAAGGAATCATTTTCCTTTGCTACTAGGAGGGCCTAAATTTTTTTCAATCTTTGTGAGCGAGATAGTATTAGCATTGGAAAATAACTATTTATACTTAGTAAAGTAGTGATTGCTATAGTCGTCCTTGCTGTGAGTCGTCTGTGATTACATTTGCAATCACGTGGGCCATTTAGATGTTCAATACTGTATACATAAATCTTGAACTGTAAATTTACTTGTCCAGACACGCGACTCGTTTTGCCTGAGCACAACAAGCTCGTTAACTGGGGTGCTCGATCAGATCAAGTCTTTGAGTACTATACAATCTCCTTCATGTTAATTAGTATATATATAGACGATTTGGAAGTTCCTTTGTTAATTGAAAACAAGCAAAACTAGCTATATATAACACGACACAATAGAAAAAAAACACACACTTATAAACCGTTCACTCTAACTTTGCATGCTGATAGACACAGAGATAGGACTCATATTTCTGACCTCTATCAAATTGTTTCTTCATGTATGACAACATCTATGTTTGAATACTCTGGATAAAAGTTGTAATGGAGTGCACATGAATCATGAATCTAATTGCTATTTGGTAGGACCATTTAAAACAAAGTACGATTACAAGAAATACATATATATGTATACAATACATGATTGATGATTTTATGGATTCTGATTAGGTCAGTAGTACAGTTGTTTCTTATACAAAAATAAATGATGAGTTTATGTAAAATTGAGTCTGACAATATCAATTCAATCAAAAATCTGATCTGCATATCAGTAAAAATTCTTTGAGGGTATAGAAAACCATTTTTTACATTATGCATTCATTGTAGATACTATTTTATGTATCCAGGCGTTCCATGTTCCTTATTCCAAAGTTGATGTGTAGTCGCTGCAAAATGTAAAATATCTACTAACACAATCGAACTATTTGGATATCGTGGTGTTTGTATCTACCTGTCCTAGGTTTTAGGGTGTGTACATCATTCCTAGAGTGAAAAGTTACTGGATCTCTTTACCCGATTTGAACCACAACAACCTTTTCTCATTGACACATATAATGTGGTATACTCTTTGTCACAGCATGAGATCACTAATCGAGAGATACCACCATGCAAAGGAGGGTAACCAATTCATGAGTGCGAGCACTGAGTCTAAGGTACCATGCAATATAGTTTGGATGATTTGTTTTCACTTTTTTAATAACAATTATATTTCACCTTTCAAATTGCAAAACCGCTGAAAATATATTGTATTATATGCTAAGACTATTCAATATCAGAAGAAAATAATGCCAGGATGATCGCCAAAAACAATCTAGAAAATGTTTATTATATTTGTTCTTTTGAATTTGAACAGGAGAGAGAAATCATACCTGATAGTGCAAACAAGTAAGCCGGATGAGTCACGTGGTGCCAGTGCTGTATTTTGATTTTGAGCATATATGTTATTAATTTCACCATCCGTAAAAGTGAGCATAAATATCTTTATACAGGGTCATCATAATCTTCTAGGGCTCTCTAATAACAATTTGGAAATCAATAAGATAATGCATAGTTACATCCTAAGATGTGTTTCTTTTCTGTAGTTGGTCCTTAGATTGGCTTGATTTAATTTATTATAGAAGAGTGACGGAAAACCTTGTTGACTTTTCGTGTTATTTCTTCAGTTCATGCTATGTATGGTTAAACACGTTCCATGCTTTGATACCTCATCATATTTTTCTCATTGTTAAAACATTCACAGTTTTGGCAAGCAGAAGCAGCAAGGTTGACGCAGCAACTACATAACTTGCAAGAAAACAACAGGTATGATCACACTTTCTGTCGAAACTATATGATAATTGCAATCTGGATACTCATGAAAAACTATAATGAGCGAGTAGAGCCATATAGAAAACATTGATACAGTAACATACTAAAATGCACGGATGATATGTTAGCTAGCTCTTCTCTCTTCTCCCTAGAACAAGATTTATTTTACTATCTCGAACTGCTCAAGTTGTGCAGCATACCTTCAAATGTTTTTTCCTTGAAAATGCTCAGGAGCAGCGCTCATTATATTAAGAAGAAAGTGGGGTAAGAGCTAGCCCATACAACACACACCGTCACACACTACAGTCTACATGTAGAATTGCACTTGAACAAAGTTGACGACTTTATTGATTAAACAAAGGGGATCCTTCCAGAATTTTGGTTACAGTCTAAATGAAATGATAGATGAAATGCAGTAGACGTAAATCCTTCAACAGTGATGTATTGCAATTGTATGTATAACTGCAACAATCGACTGTAGGAGATTGCTTGGACAAAATCTATCTGGGATGGACTTTGAAGACATCAAGAGTTTAGAGAATCAACTGGAAATGAGCCTGCACAATATTCGCGTTAAGAAGGTACGTAGTTGCTTGTTTCTATATGTGCGTATATATATAAATACAAGTACAGGTTCTAATTAACATTGCCTTTCTCAGGATGAATTCATGATTAATGAAATTCAAGAGCTGAATAAGAAGGTTAGTCTCTAAAGTTACATTGACCATAACGATATATGCTGCTATGAAGATACACGCTTAAGTCTGATTAAACTGCAGGAAACTCTTATGATTGAACAAAACGAGGAGTTACGCCACAAATTCAATGCAATTCATGAAGAGAACATAAACTTGAGGAAAAAGGTTAAGTATTGCACATAACATTATTGAAAATAAACTGTAAAAGTTTCCTATGATGTCATTAAAGTTATCTGAACGACAGGGAGAACGTAGTGCACAGAAAAGTTTTGCAACTGAGTATAGCATTACTAGTCCAGCAGAGGACGATGACGACCACCAAGTTCATCTTGAGCTAAGCCAACCACAGCACGCAGCAAAAGGGAAGCCAGAAACACCAACGTTGTCGTAAGTGCTTAATATCGGTGTCATATATATATTGCAATTCAGTCAATATGCCAAAGAAAATAATGAGATCATTTACGAAACATTTTGCAGGCTTTAACAGAATTGGTTAGAAGAACCAGGCACAAACTTACAATCTGGAGTGTTCTTTACCGAGAGTATTACATATGTAGATATAGGTCAGCAAACTTTCGAGAGGGTTCAAGTGAAATTCTGGCTGCACATTTTCACTATCATTTGAATATCTTTTAAGATTTCCTTGTTATGGTCTTAAAATTCCTTTTTCTTTTCATGTACTCACTATTTGAAATACTATATTCTTATCTTTGAAGTTACATTAGCATTTAACACAAATTATTACAAGTAATACGTCAGTGATTAACATGTTCTTTTTGCAAGGGCACCATAAATAATATGTTCATGTTCAAGATCTAAAATTCTATGTTTAGTTGGCCCTTTTGTGAATTTGAATTTGAAATTATTTTCTGAAATTAACAGTAGATAAATTAAACTATTCTGTGCTAAAAAAACAGAATAACAAATGCGATTCTTGTGGACAACTGCGTTGCCCCGCTGGTGCACGACAAGCGGTTTCGCCTCACCTCGTAGAGGCAGCCATGGAGTACCTGCTAGGCTGCTCCGCCTAATGGTAGTCATATGCACGTCCAGAGGCAGCCATGGAGTACCTGTGCTCCGCCTGATGCCATGGACCATGTTTGACAAGTCATCATGTCGTTCATTTAGTGTAATTGTGGTGCCGGCTCCAGCCCAGCGCCGCTGGAAATCAATTGTTACGATGGGATGGCTACTGTAAGCGAAGTGGTTTCTTCCAGACCTCAAAGGCAAGCACTACGTTCAACAAGTGTCGCTCAAGCTCAAGCTTCGCATGCATGGCATACATGACTAGTTATGCCTTGCCACATTCTGGTACCAACCCAGTGTCATGTGCTCTTGTACTGCCTATATATAGTTTTGTAAGCTGCAACTGATTATAATGACACATAGCGGTGGACCCACTGTATATGCCATCTATGCCATGGCATAGCCTAAGATTAATTGACCAGGCCCATTGATTAATATTATTTTTTACCAAGCTGATCGCTAATGGCCCGGCTCGCACACGACCTCACGACGCAGATGGTGCGGCCAGGCTGAATCGATGCTGCTTCCGGCGCGCTGCTTCCTCATCCGGCTGGCGCGATCCAAGGTACAAGCAAGGTCATTATCACACGAGTGGGTCTCTTGCGTTAATTAGCCTTCGATACAATATTGATTCAATATATTCTTGCGTGTGGGTCTCTAATAAATATCGCAATTGTCAGTATTAATCACTAATCCATAAAGAAAAAGGCACGGTGAAGCCTTCAATCCTTCCAAATTATTGTAGTTTTCAGTAGTAATCAAATAGCATTATGTCACTATATATGCAATGTTTCAAAATAATGTATAGGTTCATTGTCCATTCATTTCACTTTTTTGTCTATAGAATACTATGAAGTGAGATGGGGACATTGCATCTTTTTTTTTCGTTATTTTTTTCTTATGTACCGAATTCCTCGACAAATTTATTCTTTTTACCATATTATATATGAATTATACTAAATTGTATATGAAAATTTTGTGACGGCATACCCTTAGTAAAATTCTAGGTCCGCCACTGATGACACACTGCGTGAATCAATACTGCATTGCTTCATCTCCTACGGCTACATCGTCCTCTGCTGCCAGCGTCGCTGGCGCCGTGCCCATCGCGCAGGCCATCCAGAACATCAAATTGATCGTGCCCTACACCCTTGACTCCCAGGTGCACAATTACACTAAATAAGCGGAGAATCATTGTTTCTCATGGTGGTCAGCGGATTTAATCTGCAGCACCATGTTGAAGACGTTGATCCTCACCATGACGACCCCGAGGGGATCAAGGAGAAAACCCCCTCACTGTTCTCGCATGGATCTACATACATGCATCACGATAAATGAAGAACTCGTTGACATATCGGGAAGGGAGGAGGTGTTGAAGGCTGTTGGCCTGGATGATGCGCCATCAGCACTACACTTGCAAAGTATGCCCCTTTTTGCACTTGCCACTGATGTAGCTTCTTCGCCTGCGGTACTATGTCACATGATTTCAGTAGCTAGCCACTACTGCAGTGCAGTTCAGAAATAGCGTTCGTCTCGAGCTGTAGTAGCCAGCAAGAAGAATTGACTGATCTGGCAACAATGTCTCGTTGACGCTAAGTTGTGGCAACGGTGCAGTGAACGGCATCGGGTTTAGCCAATACTATGGCTGTGCAAGATTGCGACTGGAACGAGGAAAAAGAGGAAAAGATGACATGTCACTGCAGGAGTAATATACCTATTGCGGTCACTTCCTACTCCTAATGCATCGTACACACGCAGAGCTGATAAATCTGCATCATGGAAGGCGCCTTTCTGCTGTCTGGGGCAAGCTGCCGCTTGGTGTTGACTTGAGAGAAGGCTATTGAGAATATCCCCTGCTGCCAGCTGAAATGGATGAAGAGATTTTTCTGTGTTGGGCTGCTCGGTTTGTTTCGGGCCAAGGAGGAGTCTGGCCTACTGTTGCTTCTTCTGTCCCAAAAGAGAGAGAGAGGAGGGGGAGAGAAATTTTGTGACGGCATACCCTTAGTAAAATTCTAGGTCCGCCACTGATGACACACTGCGTGAATCAATACTGCATTGCTTCATCTCCTACGGCTACATCGTCCTCTGCTGCCAGCGTCGCTGGCGCCGTGCCCATCGCGCAGGCCATCCAGAACATCAAATTGATCGTGCCCTACACCCTTGACTCCCAGGTGCACAATTACACTAAATAAGCGGAGAATCATTGTTTCTCATGGTGGTCAGCGGATTTAATCTGCAGCACCATGTTGAAGACGTTGATCCTCACCATGACGACCCCGAGGGGATCAAGGAGAAAACCCCCTCACTGTTCTCGCATGGATCTACATACATGCATCACGATAAATGAAGAACTCGTTGACATATCGGGAAGGGAGGAGGTGTTGAAGGCTGTTGGCCTGGATGATGCGCCATCAGCACTACACTTGCAAAGTATGCCCCTTTTTGCACTTGCCACTGATGTAGCTTCTTCGCCTGCGGTACTATGTCACATGATTTCAGTAGCTAGCCACTACTGCAGTGCAGTTCAGAAATAGCGTTCGTCTCGAGCTGTAGTAGCCAGCAAGAAGAATTGACTGATCTGGCAACAATGTCTCGTTGACGCTAAGTTGTGGCAACGGTGCAGTGAACGGCATCGGGTTTAGCCAATACTATGGCTGTGCAAGATTGCGACTGGAACGAGGAAAAAGAGGAAAAGATGACATGTCACTGCAGGAGTAATATACCTATTGCGGTCACTTCCTACTCCTAATGCATCGTACACACGCAGAGCTGATAAATCTGCATCATGGAAGGCGCCTTTCTGCTGTCTGGGGCAAGCTGCCGCTTGGTGTTGACTTGAGAGAAGGCTATTGAGAATATCCCCTGCTGCCAGCTGAAATGGATGAAGAGATTTTTCTGTGTTGGGCTGCTCGGTTTGTTTCGGGCCAAGGAGGAGTCTGGCCTACTGTTGCTTCTTCTGTCCCAAAAGAGAGAGAGAGGAGGGGGAGAGATGGGCTTGAGACAGGACACATGGGTTTGGCCTACGACAAAGTTGGGAGACCCAAAATCAGAGGGTTTCGCTCTAGATGGATTTTATATGGTCCTTTCACATATTATATTGTTTTCTGATGATTTGTGGTGTTCTTCATTTTACCGCATCCCCTTACCCTATGTGGTGATCTTCAGCTTGAATTTTGCAGGAAGGAGCTCGAGCTAACTCTTATTTTGCTTACTCATCGAATCAATCCAACGGATTTCTCTGTGCTGTCAGCATAGATTACTTCTCTGGTATGGTATTATACACTCTCAAATTTATTCCAATATATATAATGCATGGCATCGTGCGTTTCCCACAAATACTTAATCATATGCTTTAAATTGCTAAATTTTCCTCTATGTAGATGCCTTTGGTTGCCAATAGCGGCCTCTTTTCTTGGTCTGAACGGAACATTGGACACTGTAGTTGAAAGTGATTGAACTTGAAGAATTAAAAAAGAAAATGAGATCAAGAATCTGACGTCCCTCTGAATTTTAATTAAAAAGAACCAGGTCCACCGAAGCCTGTTGTGCCGGGCTTTACTGGCGCACACCTCAGCCCAGAACATGAAGAATCTAGAAGATGTGGGCAGTCATTACAATTAACTGTCTCTTTTTTTGGTCTAAAAATTAACATTAAGTGGAGATGGATTATTGTTCAAGTTGTTCTTTCGCGTTGAATACATCTGTATCCTGTTAAAATTGACTGGCGATTGGTCAAGATCCTAAATGTCCAGTGTATGATTAATGCTTATACTACTAACACAATTCCTTTTGAGGACGGGCCTTGTCCCGACTGGTCATGTGCTTGCGTCAGTAGCACGACCGCCCGGGTTCAATTCTTGGAGTCGAACTCGGTCCTCACCGGAGCTTGTCTCCATGAATAAATTTGCAGGTTTTGTACTGCATGTGTCTCCCGACGCGTGATGCCATAAAGGAAATGCGACGCTCCTTGTTCCGCACTGGAGCCTAACGGATGATTTCTAGTGATCTTTGGAAGGACACGATACGCACACGAACAGATGCAAAAAGAAAAAAAAGACCCAATTCCTTCTGTGGAGGGGGTAATGTCGTGTGATATTCTGAATATTAATGTTGATTACGTAACAAAACTCCTTAAAATTTACAAAGTGATCTTTATATTTTCTCAGATAAAATTGGACTCCTATTTTCCGGCCAACCGTTCATTTATTTGCAAATGAGCTTACATTCCAGATAATCTTTGCTGTTGTAAGAGGTTATCTTGCTTCAGTTCATTTCAAGTGGATCTATTATTTTAATTTATGTCATTGTGTCTTTTTATTCATTTTCCTTTTTTACAATAAAATATATTGGACGGCAAATTTGTACAATTTGTGATATCATTCCTTCATAATCTGTCTATATACAAGTACAGTCTAAAACAAATTAAACATTACATATTTCTATTTTATTTCCATGTCATTTCTTTTGTATGAAGCAATATATGACAGATCGGTCGTACCCCTAAATGTTATTATAGTACATTGTGGTCTTCCATACAATAGTTTTATTATCATTGCACTCATTTCTCTACTGCCTCTATTCCTTCTCCAAATCCCACAGCAACGCATGAGGAATTCATCTAGTTAATCTAGTTTTACAATACAATAAAGGGCAAATATTTAAGATAATATGAACTCATTCAAAGTAAGCATTTTATTTCAGGAAACACTTTTATAAAATGATACTCTTTTAAATTTTAAGGGATTTTTATTATTATTTAAAAAAATGCATACTAATTTATCTTGATCTACAATGTTTATGGATCATAGCCATATGATCTTACAAGAATTATTTAGTAAAACAATATGCCTTTCTTCTGGATGTATGGGTCAAGCACTCGATCAGTAAGAAATGTATTGGGGTCTTCATTCACTACTACAAAAATATTCTTTAGTGGCATTTTCATTTTATTGTAGCGTTGGGCATCTAAAAATAGGATTAAAACCTGCCACTGCAATGACACAAGGGCAAGTCCACTTACGGCCCATCATTTGGTAGCAAATCCACTCAAAAAAGTTGGATGAATCTTAAAGGGTTTGTTTTAGGATCCGCCTTAACAGCTGGAGTAATTATGTGAATACGTTTATATTTTGTACTTTAGGGGAAGAAGAAAATGACACATAATACGATAACTTTCACGTTTGTCTTTACCTTGAAATTGAGTCATAAAGAATTCACCCACTAGAAAAATATTAGAAATTCCGTGGTACAATTGAATGCAAAAGAACATTGTTTTAGACCTTGATATTTTGTATTCATAGCAGATGAGTTATCAAATGGATCAGAAAGAACAGAACTGTATTACATCAGACTTTTGCAGTGCTCGGCTCTCCGATATGATCATTTGTATCGCGCTGGTACCTGTAAATTAGGGATGCATTTGGTTACAGGCAAAGTTGGACGAAAGGTAATGGTCCATTTTTGGGATGATGTTATCCACCCTACCTGAATGGGCGGCCCAGTTTTTTTTTCGGTTGGACTCATGAGGGCGGATGGACAAGAATAATTAATTAGATTATATCTCTAATTTAAGTTTTTATGGTTATCATATGGTTATTCATTAGACAAACAAATTTTATGAAATATTAACCTTGTAATGTTA
>LAPY01000064.1:15442-34547 GCA_000970635.1 Eragrostis tef
CAAGCAACCGCCACACCAGGCGATCGATGCACGGAACGGAAGCCGTGGGGGAATATTTTTGTTTGAGTTGAGCCGCGTCGGGGACTCGGGTTGGTGCGGCGTTGCCGTCCGTCGCTTCGGCACCGACAGATTCGCTGCGGGGACCGTGGACGACGGGGAGAGCTTATACTTAGCTGCGTCGGTCGCCTTGGGGGCCCTGACCGTGTTCGTCGGTGTTGTTGATCGCAGATTTGCCTCTCCGGTGGCGCACGTTTTTTACTTACTTACATGTTCATATTTTGTGAACTGGCGTTAAACTGCCATGCAGCCGTTGAATCACACTTCATACGTTACCATGATCTGTCGAGTGCTGACCTCAATGTTCCGCCTCAGAAATGAGAATGGCTATTCATTCACAAACCAGCGGATAAGCAGAGCGCGGAGAGTGCAACAGTGTCACCGATTCGGATGGAGCCCGGCCTACGTGGGGCTCATTTGCAGATGAGGGCAGCCCTACTTCACAACGGCCACGTAATAAGACTAGATAACGATGATGATCGAGCTGCCTTGATTAGCCTGTTAGCTAGCCGTTAGGCAGAGAATTTTGTCGTTAATTCCGTGTCTGTGTCGTGTCTCTTTCGCAAATTCAAACGCTTGCGTTGATCCTCCGTTCCTGTTGGGTAAACGTATCCCATCAATCGAAGACCTCCTGTACACTCATACTACCAGTGCATCTTCCTAAAGTCGTATCAGGTCTTCCAATAAGAGTCTCGCCTGCTGTACGTATACGCCACGGGTTACGACTTGCTTGTGGTATGCATGACGCGTCAACATTTCTTCCTTTGCCTTGTTCGGTTTAGTTTCGACCTAACGGAAGACCTACTAGTTGATAAAGCTGACACGCTCCAAATTAAAATTCAAATAGCGCGCCTAACAGTTCGTTAATTCATCATTCTACTGCGTGCTTAAGTACTCCAGCATGTAGCCTCCAAGGCTGGCCGGCGACTCGCAGCTGTCATAGCTCTGACCTGAAAGACACCAAGTCAAGTTCTGTGCCAAACCACATGTTTGACACGCATTATTAGTTAGTACGCATCTTCCGTTCCAGTTTGAAAGGAGAAATATTGTTTGGTGGTGCCTCTTGACTTTTGTTGCGTTCGTTCCATTGAGAAGAAACTCTAGAAGCGGAGGTCTTGCGCTTAGTTGCCAAGTAAAACTACAGCATGTCATCCTTAACGAGCACATTGCTTTATCCTGTAGCTACCAAACGCTCGTCTCCTGCAACGGCTGCATGCCTGACGTCAACATCTCATCCCTAAAATAAACAATTTCGTCGAACTAAGCAAATTCGCTACAAACAAAAGTCCACGTCAGATGTGCTGCCGTACCTTGTAGGACGGCCAAACGTTAGGCTAGCTGCTGGTGAGTTAACCGCCAATCGGCAGGGTGCCAAATGTGATGTGAACATCGACTGCTAGCACCAAAAATATTGTAAAGGAAATACTAAAATATTGCTCTGGATTGACATTTTTATTGACGGATAAAAAAAATGCATGCTACAATTTCAGTACGGTTGGTGAACGACGCGAGTCGACAAAGTTGCCGTCCTGTTCGCCTGGCTGCTTTTGCAGCAGCTGCAGTGTTTCAGTTATTTCTTCTGCAGCCGCTACAGTGTTTTTACAGCCGCTACAGTGTTTGCAGTCATAGCTGTCGCCGTCGTCCAGCGGCAGATCGATCCGTCACGCTGAAATCAGGTCATCACGAGACCGTCCAATGAAGAAAAAGGAAAACCGATGTGCCAAATGATACAACACAGGAGAAGCTTCAAGGAGCGTTTCCGCACGCGTCACAGGTGAAGCACAGATCCGAGCTTTGTTGACACACATCGACCAATCGAGCCTAAGCTACCTCCGACCTGACCGAGTGCCGGGCACGAGGCCACGAGCTACAGGAGAGACCGAAGCAACAAGACGTTCGTTCATGAAGGTGACACCGTGTGGGATCTACTAGGACCGTCCTGTCCTACTTGGACGGATAAGACGGACACCGGGACACGCATGTCATTTTTGCCATACAGGTGTGGGACGAACAAGTCGTGCCGTGTAGCTCGCGAAATCGGCTAGAATGCCGGCGACGGGGCCCTTTTGTATCAAGGACAACACACCCCAATTCAGCGATCAAGGAGGAAAAAACGAGTGGTTGCTGCCTTGCTTTCAGGCCTTGTCTTGCACGGCTTGGGTGGCCCGGTCCTGCTGTTACCAGATTCCGCTGCGTTCATCTTGATACGCTCCAAATGGGAATCGTACTAATCCAGGCGGAGTCCCCGATATCTCATCAGCACGAGGGAAAGACATGCTTGCGGCGCCTGACGGTCCTGAACTCTTGCCTGATTGCCTCCGGACCCAGACTTGATATCCTCTCGTTAGTGCCAAATGGGTAACAACAATGGAACTGACGGCTCAAGGAATTTCATATCCGGATAGATTAGTGTTCACTATATTGACACTCTCTAACAACTGAAGAAGTCACAAAATTTTTGTTTCATTGTGTTACCAGGTGCCAATTGTTTCCGTGAGCAAAACGTATGGAAAGAAATGGCCTTTCCTTGCCATTTAGACCAAGACAGTATGTACAGCCACTGTAAGATTGGCACCGTTGCACTCTCTTTTTTTTTGTGATTGTTGCATTTTTTATAAAGATAAATTCTATATCGTTAAGCAAAATGAAACTATTCCGGCTCTACATCTCAAGATGTATTCGGCCACCGAATTATTACAAATTTTCACTGTTGCCTATATATGATACCAGCGAGGTAATGTCTTGCTTAATTATTTCAGAAGAGTGCCACTTGAATGAACCAACTAATTTCTACTGGTCACGACTCGTTTCAACGTTACGCACTAAATTAAGGATGATCCAGGTCTACACACGAAGTGGCATGATTTAATTCAGTTTGGTGGCCGTTGGAGAATGAATAATCATAAAAGTCCATCCCTTTTCTCTGATTTCTTTAATTTTTATTAGGGGTTGATAGATATTCATCAACAACGTCACTTTGACATGCAAATCATCTTGGCCCAATATTGTTTACACGCAGATGGTATTCATCTAGAAAATTGATGAGATCGGCAGGAACTAAGATCGTGAAGTATTCTTAAAACTAGTACTATGAGATAGGTATCTCCGCTGCAAACTATTCTTAGCTGAACCCACAAATAGAATGCATTGGAGCTGGTGGAGAATCGGATTTATTCCACCAATGTGGTGGGGCTCTGAAAGAACTAGACAAACCATCACGCTATTTCAAAGCCATGCAATATCTGCCAAAAGAAAAGTGGTAAACAAGCATTCCGTGAATATCTTAGAGTAGCATCGGAGTTGATGCTTTCTGAAGTCACAACCCGCCATGCGCTACTTGAAGAAATTGTGTGCAGACACACAACAAAAAGGGTTAAGAATGTATAAGTTTTTTAAGCTGCATAGCAAACATGTAAACTGAAATGCTTGCTATTGATAGTCCATATAGTATACATTTAGAAACTGCCTCCTTACTCGTCAACTTTGTCCTACGCAATGATGGAGTTCTTTACTCCCCAAAATGGGAGGTTTTGCTATTTTTGTGAGAAATTCAGCATTTAGCAATTAAAGCAACTGTTGATCGATACTGGGCATAATATAACAAAACGCCACCACATGGATAGCAACAGCCAACGGGCTGCATGGACAATGGGGATAAGCAAAGTAGCGCGACATGTGGTCTTCATTTGTCAATGGCTTGATAAGATGCTGAAGGAGACTACCTTAATTATGCTTGCACAAGAGGAGAAGAACAAATCTTTTAAAAATCTAACCCCAAAAAGATCGTTATAATACGTCGACACGTCGTGCACAAGCCTCGGCACCATAAATTGCACCCTTAAATACCTGTACACCGGCACCACTCGCCTGTGAAGATACCGTACATCTCAAGAATACAGAGCGGAATACATAAAGAAACGAGCAGGTAACATGCTCATCACATGAAGAATATCTCACCGCCCCTTGTTCCAAAATACTACTCCGATCCTACGCTACACTCCAGATGAAAATCAGGGTAGAACCAAAAGGCTGGACAGGGACAGCATCTCGACCACGTCGCTTTCAAAAGATCCAGTTTTTTACTACACTGCGGAGACGACCACACGCCTCCATGTGTCGCCCTGATCCATGAGCTGTGAGTGGCTTCTCTCTTCATGAAGCAGTGTGAGTTTTCTTTTGTTTTTCCTACACCAAGCGCATGTGCGAAGCTATCCTGCGAGTTTTTGTCTCATGAGGCCAGATCGACACGGTCCCCGCCCTCCGTCCGACCGCACCCGATCGGCGCCTTTTGCCGCCGCATCCGCCACGGCCGGGGTCCTCCACCGCTTTGTTCCTTGCGCGCGCCCGCCGGGGTCACTTGTGATATCGCGGCGTACGGACCGCGCACGGAGTAGCTCTCGCTGCCGTGGCTCGATCGTTGCGTCCATCGACGCATCCTGGCACGTCACGGTGAGATGGAGGCCAGTCCGACGCGATGCCCGATCGGCAGACAGCCACCCACCGCCGACGGCAATGGCGTAAATGAGGGTGGCCGAAGTGCAGCGAGCCACGCAGCCATGCTGGGGACGGCAACGCAACGAAATGCGCTTTGGGGCCAGGGGGCGCGCGCGCACACACGCAAATGCCATTAAGAAACCAAGTGGGCAACCTGTGATTTGCCGAGAATGAGGGCCTCGGGAGATGGTGGGAGAAGAACAGGGTTCTTCACTCGCTCCATGTGGGGCGGAGAAGAATTGAAGGAAATGTTGTGGCACCGTGCATTAGTAGTACCACAGGTGGCAGGAGTGCGGTTGGTGGGCACGAGCACAAATCTAGAAGGGTTCAGCGGCCAATGGGGTGCGTGTGAATTTGATCGCCGAGGATTAGTAAACTGACGAAGCGAGCGGATCTTGAGACGCATCACGCAAATGACGGAGGCTACGAATGATGCGGTCCTTCTCGGATGTAACTGGGAGTCGCGACCGTTATCTATCATTTTCTGCAGTAACTATCCTGCTCTGGACCGAAAGCTAGGAGTTGGTAACTGTACAGGCCTTTTTAACGCTTAGTATTATCTTTGCCATGTTGCATTTGAGTTGTGGTTGGTTCCGATTTATAAAATGGTTGTGATAAGAAGAGGCTTAGGGCTATCTGCTGCTATCCCATGATGCATGCCATGGCTTCCTTTCTGCTCCATCGATCGCTTTTCACTTATCTAAAGTTCGCAACCACCCGTTGAGTTTTAAAACCAGTGCTGTGCCAACCACTACCAGCAATATGGCGCACAATAATTTTAGAAGTATATTTGCGAAATAAGCATGAGCAAAAAGGCCTGCGCATTTGTTGCAATGATGCACAGCCTACTAGCATCACTGTCTAATACTACCGTCAATCATTTTAGCACTGACTTGATGAGTTGTTGTGACGCTCGGAGGAGTGGGGTGTAACCGTAAACTATACGAGCGGTGCCGGTGCTAGAGCCAAATGTTACAGTCTAATTAACGAAAGTGATGTGGGAAAGCTTGCAAAGATAATGAAATGATATTTGTGTGGAACGAATTTTGCAAAGGTCGGAGCCTACTAGCATAACAGAGTACGAACTGGATAATCAAAAAGATGGGACTGATTCCTTGTGTCGCCATCGAATTAAAATGGAGGAACAAAATCAGTTGCATTGCACCGACGTGGTACACTGCCATTCATTGCGTGAATGGCACAAGCCACCTTACCACGTCCGTTTCCATGGCGAATTTGCGAAGAATTTTGGCACGCCGTCGCCGCCATGAGCTAGTCCGCTAGCGGTGGATCGAGCACCCAATCAATCAGTGGTGTTGGCACCGGCAAAGTTTGCTTTTGCGCATCCATCATCATCGTCATGTGAAAGCGGCCGTTGGCTCCCGTCAATCCAGGCTTGACAGCCGTTGCTCGTCTTGGGTGGGTGCCTTTGAATTCGCCTGGCGAACGTCACCAGGAAATGTCTCGTGAGAGCGGGGCGGAAAAGAGAAGGCAACAACACGTTATCTGGGTTCTCGTTACACCTGATCGAGCTTCGGTTTCAAGCACCTTTTGAATCCTGAAAAATTTCAGGCTGTTTGAAACAAGTTCACGCTTTCTCGCATTCCTCGAGGGAACCAGAGCCTCCCAACAAAAAAAAATAGGTGAAAGGTTAGCTTGGCGATCAGGTATTCCGATACGAGGATCGGAGGGCAACGGCGACGCGCATTGCGAACGCCTAGGCCCCGTGAGTTTGGCGCCGTCGCGTGACCAGCGCGTCGTCTCCGTCTCGTGTGCTTGCGCCGGCGGCATGCATCTCGCCTGCCGCGCGCTCCACGCAAACGACCACGACCGAAATCTCTCACCGCGTCGGTCGATCGGACACCATCCCATCGACGGGGATGCGCGCACAGCAGGTGAACGCCAACGATGCGGTCTCCGACCAGACCTGTGACCTCTCCTGCGAGATCGCTTTGCCAGTTCATCGTTCGAAAAGACAAAGCGCAGTGAATTACTACAGTAGCAGTGCCTACAGCTAGCTTTCCATTTCGATCTCACGTCGCTGTCCCGGTAAGCAGCCTCGAGTACAGGACCGTCGGGGATGCGTGAATTGAATGCCCCCACACAACACACAGGTGGCCGCGTCCGGAGGGAGGAGGAGCGCGCCAAGACACACCGAATTCACCAGTCCAATAAAGACTGTAGACTGGTACGAGTCCCCGCATTTTTTTTTGACCTTTTCCTTGCCATTTTTTCGAACAATGAGATTTTCCTTGCCATGCATCAGTGATTTTTCATCATCATCGCGGAGCGAAAGGAAAAGAGGAAACCAGGCGGCATTGGGGGCTTCAGAGACCACGCGAAGGTGCAGCGTGGACGGATGGGCTCTCCGACACCTCCCAGGGACGCCGAGACATTGCCATCACCACATTCATGGCGTTTTCGCGTTGATTTGGTCCACAAACTTGCGGGTACGCAGGGGGGATGCGAGACCCACCTGGATAGATGTACCGTCGACACCTTGCTTTCTCCGTTCTCGCATTAGGGCTCTTGTGGGTACGATTTCGATGGCAATTTTCCGATGGCTTAACATTGCAACGTCGGTGGAGTTGCTTACATGAGAATATGAGATGGCCCTAGTAAGTGAGTAGTGCAAGCATATGTCACTTGCCACAGAAATTCATGTACATGTTTTAAGGGTCAGCTTGGTTCATATATTAATCACACCATTTGACAAATCTTTTATTCATAATTGATAAGTTCAGTGGTTAGTCGGTCGAAATCTTCTTCACAATTTGGCATGAACAAGAAATCCTGTCAGATTTTTTCGTGGCTCGGATGCATGATACTATGACAAATGAAAAAGAATCTAGTCACAACATTGCCCATGGTCCCATCAGATGACTAGTGACGAAGCTAGAAAAAAAAATTCTAAAAGGGCCAATGAAATAAAAACATGTATGTTTGATTTGAGAGAGGCCAAATACAAGCAAATTTGAATAAAAAGCATATGAAATCAAGGCTACTTATTCCTTAATTTTTCTCAATGTTGAGAGGAAATTTTGAAAAAAAATCATATGGAACTAAAGGTATGTCTCAAATTTTGGGGGGGATGTCGATCCAAATTGACGTATAAACTATTCAAACCTCATTAATATTCCACGTGAAAAAAGTGCGGTTAACATTACCTATGATCAAACTGGTCCTAAATACATTTTGTGTTTCCAATTTTGTGCAATGGTTAATATTTGTTCGATAGGAGTAAAGACTGATCAATAGGCATAATAACGGCCAGGATTTGAACAAAAAATGGTAAATTAATATACTTTCTTTGGGTGGAGAAAATTGTAAGGGGAGGACAACTGGTAGTTATTAAGGGACGGGATAGGCGAAAAAAGTCATCTCGGACCCAATAAGAAACAATCTAGGTAACATGATGTTCATATGAAATGGTATTTTTGGATATTATTGACACACCACACCAATGACACCGTACGGTGATACTTTTAGTGGAATGTTCCTAACAAGTAACCACCATTAAGCAAAGTATTGAAAGCTATTAAGTTTGGTAATGAGTTATTGTATTTGGTATGTTCCTCTGGAGCATGGCTTCACACTGAATTCCCAACACCCGTCAAGTTGGTCTCAACAGTCGATCATGCAAAGAAGGTCAATTTGGACAACCAGTTGAACTAAGTTACTCCTACATGCATGCTTATACCAGATCTTCTGACCTTTGACCATAAAATAGGAAATAATAAGTTCATTTATTCCAACATTTTAGTGAGCACTCTCCTAAACATACGGTGACTCTCCTATAAACCAGTCTCATGTGACAGATTGTATATATGTCCAACTATTTCAAAAATATACCACATCACATAAATTCTCTCTGCCTCTTTGGTTACTCGTCATTATCCACTATTTCCTTTAGTCTTATCCATTACCACTCCCCGGTTACTAATACTAACAAGGAAAAAATAAGCTCCCTCAAAAAAAAACAAGGAAAAAATAAGTACACTTGGGCCACAGGGCGCCTAACCATCTTCACCGACTCCGCTAATCACCCTGACCCCCCGTGTGATGATTTGGCCCTTGACGGCAGAGTACACGGCGCGTGAACCGCAGTAAGAGAAGACAGCCAAAGATTATTGTTAAGCTGCCGAGCTCGCTCGCGTTTCCCATTTTCATCAGCCGTGCTTAGCTCACCTCGCTCTCGCTTTCCCCTCCTCTCGGCCATATTGTGGGGCAGTAGATACTGTCTTGTTATATAAGCACGCCCTGCTTCTTCCCCCGCTCCCTCAGAGCTGTGTAGAAGGGGGAACCGGAGCCACTCAGCCGCCACCTCACCGACTGCGCCCGTACGTTGCTCTCGCCATTGCCGCAGCCTTCTTGTCCTGCTCCGCGAGCTTCCTCCGCATCGCCTGCCCGCCCGCCCTCCGGCTGCCTTCCGGGTACGCGCTGCCTCCTTCGGTTCTTGTGCTCCCCTTTGGCCCTTTTGATCCGGTTTTGGTGCCCTTCCTGTGGGAGGCGCTTGATCTGTTCCTGCTTCTTTGGGTTCCTTCCTCCGGTGGCCGCAGAGCACCGCCATTTGCTTGATTTGGTGCCATCAACTGCAGCCGTGAGAGGATTTACTTTTTTTTTTTCTCTTTGTTTTTGTTCTGCTGATATTCCTTGTTTACTTGTGGTTTCTAGATTTCGGTTTGAACCTTCAGTTTGCGTTCTTCTCCGTTATTTCTCTTTTTTTTTCCCGCCCATTCATTTCCTATCCTGCTGTTATTCGTCTCAGGACGAGATTTCTTCCTATTTCTTGTTTCTCTGTTTCTGTGTGGCATTTGAGCTTTTGTCTGCTTCCTCCTGCGAACGCTCACGAATCCTCCTGCTCTGGTGTCTCCATTTCAGATGAGAAGCGGCGCAACCGGGGCGGCGGAAGTCCGGTCATCCTGAGCCTTCCGAGTCACTAATCACTCAACAAGATTCCGGTCATTTCCTATCCTGCTGTTATTCGTCTCAGGACGAGATTTCTTCCTATTTCTTGTTTCTCTGTTTCTGTGTGGCATTTGAGCTTTTGTCTGCTTCCTCCTGCGAACGCTCACGAATCCTCCTGCTCTGGTGTCTCCATTTCAGATGAGAAGCGGCGCAACCGGGGCGGCGGAAGTCCGGTCATCCTGAGCCTTCCGAGTCACTAATCACTCAACAAGATTCCGGTCATTTCCTATCCTGCTGTTATTCGTCTCAGGACGAGATTTCTTCCTATTTCTTGTTTCTCTGTTTCTGTGTGGCATTTGAGCTTTTGTCTGCTTCCTCCTGCGAACGCTCACGAATCCTCCTGCTCTGGTGTCTCCATTTCAGATGAGAAGCGGCGCAACCGGGGCGGCGGAAGTCCGGTCATCCTGAGCCTTCCGAGTCACTAATCACTCAACAAGATTCCGGTCATTTCCTATCCTGCTGTTATTCGTCTCAGGACGAGATTTCTTCCTATTTCTTGTTTCTCTGTTTCTGTGTGGCATTTGAGCTTTTGTCTGCTTCCTCCTGCGAACGCTCACGAATCCTCCTGCTCTGGTGTCTCCATTTCAGATGAGAAGCGGCGCAACCGGGGCGGCGGAAGTCCGGTCATCCTGAGCCTTCCGAGTCACTAATCACTCAACAAGATTCCGGTCATTTCCTATCCTGCTGTTATTCGTCTCAGGACGAGATTTCTTCCTATTTCTTGTTTCTCTGTTTCTGTGTGGCATTTGAGCTTTTGTCTGCTTCCTCCTGCGAACGCTCACGAATCCTCCTGCTCTGGTGTCTCCATTTCAGATGAGAAGCGGCGCAACCGGGGCGGCGGAAGTCCGGTCATCCTGAGCCTTCCGAGTCACTAATCACTCAACAAGATTCCGGTCATTTCCTATCCTGCTGTTATTCGTCTCAGGACGAGATTTCTTCCTATTTCTTGTTTCTCTGTTTCTGTGTGGCATTTGAGCTTTTGTCTGCTTCCTCCTGCGAACGCTCACGAATCCTCCTGCTCTGGTGTCTCCATTTCAGATGAGAAGCGGCGCAACCGGGGCGGCGGAAGTCCGGTCATCCTGAGCCTTCCGAGTCACTAATCACTCAACAAGATTCCGGTCATTTCCTATCCTGCTGTTATTCGTCTCAGGACGAGATTTCTTCCTATTTCTTGTTTCTCTGTTTCTGTGTGGCATTTGAGCTTTTGTCTGCTTCCTCCTGCGAACGCTCACGAATCCTCCTGCTCTGGTGTCTCCATTTCAGATGAGAAGCGGCGCAACCGGGGCGGCGGAAGTCCGGTCATCCTGAGCCTTCCGAGTCACTAATCACTCAACAAGATTCCGGTCATTTCCTATCCTGCTGTTATTCGTCTCAGGACGAGATTTCTTCCTATTTCTTGTTTCTCTGTTTCTGTGTGGCATTTGAGCTTTTGTCTGCTTCCTCCTGCGAACGCTCACGAATCCTCCTGCTCTGGTGTCTCCATTTCAGATGAGAAGCGGCGCAACCGGGGCGGCGGAAGTCCGGTCATCCTGAGCCTTCCGAGTCACTAATCACTCAACAAGATTCCGGTCATTTCCTATCCTGCTGTTATTCGTCTCAGGACGAGATTTCTTCCTATTTCTTGTTTCTCTGTTTCTGTGTGGCATTTGAGCTTTTGTCTGCTTCCTCCTGCGAACGCTCACGAATCCTCCTGCTCTGGTGTCTCCATTTCAGATGAGAAGCGGCGCAACCGGGGCGGCGGAAGTCCGGTCATCCTGAGCCTTCCGAGTCACTAATCACTCAACAAGATTCCGGTCATTTCCTATCCTGCTGTTATTCGTCTCAGGACGAGATTTCTTCCTATTTCTTGTTTCTCTGTTTCTGTGTGGCATTTGAGCTTTTGTCTGCTTCCTCCTGCGAACGCTCACGAATCCTCCTGCTCTGGTGTCTCCATTTCAGATGAGAAGCGGCGCAACCGGGGCGGCGGAAGTCCGGTCATCCTGAGCCTTCCGAGTCACTAATCACTCAACAAGATTCCGGTCATTTCCTATCCTGCTGTTATTCGTCTCAGGACGAGATTTCTTCCTATTTCTTGTTTCTCTGTTTCTGTGTGGCATTTGAGCTTTTGTCTGCTTCCTCCTGCGAACGCTCACGAATCCTCCTGCTCTGGTGTCTCCATTTCAGATGAGAAGCGGCGCAACCGGGGCGGCGGAAGTCCGGTCATCCTGAGCCTTCCGAGTCACTAATCACTCAACAAGATTCCGGTCATTTCCTATCCTGCTGTTATTCGTCTCAGGACGAGATTTCTTCCTATTTCTTGTTTCTCTGTTTCTGTGTGGCATTTGAGCTTTTGTCTGCTTCCTCCTGCGAACGCTCACGAATCCTCCTGCTCTGGTGTCTCCATTTCAGATGAGAAGCGGCGCAACCGGGGCGGCGGAAGTCCGGTCATCCTGAGCCTTCCGAGTCACTAATCACTCAACAAGATTCCGGTCATTTCCTATCCTGCTGTTATTCGTCTCAGGACGAGATTTCTTCCTATTTCTTGTTTCTCTGTTTCTGTGTGGCATTTGAGCTTTTGTCTGCTTCCTCCTGCGAACGCTCACGAATCCTCCTGCTCTGGTGTCTCCATTTCAGATGAGAAGCGGCGCAACCGGGGCGGCGGAAGTCCGGTCATCCTGAGCCTTCCGAGTCACTAATCACTCAACAAGATTCCGGAGATAAAGCGCATGGGTTCCTTGGAGGCCCGGTACCGGCCGGCCGGAGCTCCGTAAGATCTCTCCCCTTTTCCCAACCCGACTCGATCTAAAAGCAAAGCTCCCCTCACCCTCACTCGTCTGCTTGCTTTTGAGCTGGTTACGGTCAGTGCGGTTTGCGTGCTAATCCAGGTTCAGATGCGCGCTTTGACATGTACGGTCATGTGCTGCATGTTGGATTGACTTGTATCTAAGCTGGTGTTGATGCTTGGTAGCGACCAGCTCATCATGTGAATCTCTCCCGCAGGAGTGGCGTACTGCCTTTGTACCTTGTACGCGAGATGCCGTTCTTTTCCTTGGTCTCCTTCCGTTCACCATGCTCCTCCTCCTTAACTTCCCTTGATTTTGTAGGTGTGTTGTGGTTGTGCCTTTATGATATCATCTGCTACCATCCATCCGTTTCTCCCATATAGCGCCACTCTCAGCTGGAGCTAGTGGAACGGCAAAAACTCAGCACGCTCCTGATGAATTCCTGATGTCTGTAGTGGCTGATGGATCGCTGTCCATGCGTTTTTGGCGTGTGAATCTGTCTGTCCGCACTCGCCAGTTTTCCTTTTCTTGTTGACAGGAAGTTAGCCTTACCTTAGTGACGATTTTGATCCCATATTTAGGCGCTAAGTACTTGTCGCGGTAACATTTTTGGTTCAGCTGTTTTGCTGTAAAGCGCAGCTGAGCCGTCGGTGGCCATGTGCTCTCGGTGACGTTTTGACCCCAAAGACCGCTCCTTGTCGCAGCAGCGGTATTAAATCACTGGACTCCCACGCTTCAGTTTCATGTGCAGCCTGCAATGGGCAGTGCGTCTGCCACGTTGAGCCGGTCAGCAATTGTTGGTCTCTGCCTGTGGCCCAGGACCGGGAGCGTTGAATTAGTGCGCTTAGCGTGTAGAAAATGCTGGTTTTCGGTGTGTACCAACCGGTGATTCCTGCTATCTTGGTCGGGTCCATTTTGCATCAATCTTCTTGATGTTTACGGTAGTCCTGCGGAAATTTTCTCCTGTCCATCTGGGATTAATCATCGGTGCAGCTTTTTCGTTGCGTGTTTGACGGTGCTCAAACCGCTGGCCCTGAGCTTGCTTTCGTGATCTGAGACGAAGAACATGGGGGTTAGGTACCTGGCATCTTCGTGCTTAATGATGCTCTCCTTTCCTAAAAGATGTGACTGATAAAGTATTGGCCTGGGGAATATGAGAGTGCACTAATTTTCTTTTGGCTCCTTTTTAATTCTGAGTGGTGGGGGGCAGTTTTTTCCTTTAGCCTTTTTTCTTCCATAGCCAAATCGCTTTAGTTTGATCACTTTTTCATTCCACATACGAGGTACTGTAAATATTTTTCTTTTGCAGAAGACGTGCTTTGAAGACCTTAATTTTAGTTTTACAATGCAGTTTTGTCCCTAGAAGCCACCACATGCCAGCGTATCTTCCTGCCCCGAGTAAAAATAAATGCACGTCCATTTCGAATTTCAAGGAAAGCTAAACACCATCATGGGTGAAAATATTGTGTGGTTCTCGCTCTCTAGAACTAATCTTCCGGACAAAAAGTTGGGACCAGATTATGTTACTCTGATACCCTCTACTAGTGTCGCCATTTTGCAATATTTGTGATAAGGACCTGCTGAAAAGTTTATTGTATTATTTACATGTACTCTACTAGGTCAAAGTACTAATAGTATAAGCAGGCAATCGTCATATTTCTGCTGTAATTTTTCATCTATCCTTCTTTTTCCTCCTATGAGTCAACGTTCCCCATTCTACTATCGTAACTTGTCCAAACCTGCATTGAGATTATATTTTCTTATAGTGACCACCAATGGTTGTGACACAAACCAATGAAAATAACGGAATATAATATCTTCCTACAAGTCTATTCGAAGTCAGAGGGAGCACTAAAATGATTAAAAAGTATATGATAATTGATGTCCAAATACTTGGGTATTTGCTAACTGTGTTTTCTTGATACTTGTTCAGTGAGGACACCGCGAAGAGAAGGACCCAGAAAAGCAAAAGTTTCAAAGAGGTCGAAAAATATGATGTTTTCGTTCTGGAGAAGAGCTCTGGTTGCAAATTCCGGTCCTTGCAACTTTTGCTCTTTGCTATCATGTCTGCTGCTTTTCTGACACTCTTATACACGCCATCTGTGTATGAACATCAATTGCAGTCGAGCACCCGGTGAGTGTACCTCTGATCGCAATGTCCTGTAATGCAGTAGATTTTGATGGATAACTCCCAAAGTTACAGTAATTGGTTCCTGGTAGTATTTTTTTTTTAGATATTGAGCTAAGAAGTAAAATAAATATATGGCCATTGCGAATTTCAAGGAAAGATAAACACCATCACGGGTGAAAATGTTGTGTGGTTTCTCTCACTAGAACAAATCTTCCGGACAAAAAGTTGGGACCAGATTATGTTACTCTGATACCCTCTACTAGTGTCGCCATTTTGCAATATTTGTGATAAGGACCTGCTGAAAAGTTTATTGTATTATTTACATGTACTCTACTAGGTCAAAGTACTAATAGTATAAGCAGGCAATCGTCATATTTCTGCTGTAATTTTTCATCTATCCTTCTTTTTCCTCCTATGAGTCAACGTTCCCCATTCTACTATCGTAACTTGTCCAAACCTGCATTGAGATTATATTTTCTTATAGTGACCACCAATGGTTGTGACACAAACCAATGAAAATAACGGAATATAATATCTTCCTACAAGTCTATTCGAAGTCAGAGGGAGCACTAAAATGATTAAAAAGTATATGATAATTGATGTCCAAATACTTGGGTATTTGCTAACTGTGTTTTCTTGATACTTGTTCAGTGAGGACACCGCGAAGAGAAGGACCCAGAAAAGCAAAAGTTTCAAAGAGGTCGAAAAATATGATGTTTTCGTTCTGGAGAAGAGCTCTGGTTGCAAATTCCGGTCCTTGCAACTTTTGCTCTTTGCTATCATGTCTGCTGCTTTTCTGACACTCTTATACACGCCATCTGTGTATGAACATCAATTGCAGTCGAGCACCCGGTGAGTGTACCTCTGATCGCAATGTCCTGTAATGCAGTAGATTTTGATGGATAACTCCCAAAGTTACAGTAATTGGTTCCTGGTAGTATTTTTTTTTTAGATATTGAGCTAAGTAGCATATGATGATATGTTTGATAATAGAATGTCTATAATCATGGTCCACTGTGCTTATGCTGATCGATATGCTCTGCAGGCTTGTCAATGGGTGGATCTGGGATAAGAGAAGTTCTGATCCCCGATATATAGCTTCTTCAAGTGTTCAGTGGGAGGATGTATATAGAGCTATGAAAAATGTGAATGTTGGTGAAAAAAGGCTCAAGGTCGGACTCCTGAATTTTAACAGAACTGAATTTGGCTCATGGACACAAATGCTCCCAGAAAGTGAATTTTCAATCATAAGACTAGAGCATGCCAATGAAAGCATTACCTGGCAGACTCTGTACCCTGAGTGGATCGATGAAGAGGAAGAAACAGAGATTCCATCTTGTCCTCCACTCGCAGATCCTATTTTTCCAAGGGATACACACTTTGATGTTGTTGCTGTTAAGCTTCCGTGCTCACGTGTGGCTGGTTGGTCAAGAGATGTCGCGCGGCTGCATTTGCAGCTAGCAGCTGCAAAATTGGCAGTGGCCAGCAGAAGAGGCAATAGTGCTGTCCATGTGCTATTTGTCACTGATTGCTTCCCCATTCCAAATCTCTTCACTTGCAAGAACCTTGTAAAACGTGAAGGCACTGCTTGGCTGTACAGACCTGATCCGAAGGCACTAATGGAGAAGCTCAGGCTTCCTGTCGGGTCCTGTGAGCTTGCTGTTCCCCTCAATGCAAAAGGTATGTTTGTTACTATCTGCAGTCTTGAATAGCTTCCCATCTGAAGGCACTCATTGTTTCCTAGTGTGTCAAATGCATTTTTATCTAGAAATCCCAGTGCATGGCTTACTGGTAGTGCTAAACCAGCAGAATTGCACCATCATGTGAACTTGATGAGGAGACTATCTTTATTTAGTTAGGCAACCTGATCAACTTTTGTTGGGAAATGCCATTATTCACCTAGTTTTCCTGAACAATCAGCAATTTCTGATAGGTAAAATTTTTGCATCTCTTTTGCAGCACGGCTGTTCACGGTAGACAGACGCAGAGAAGCGTATGCTACAATATTGCATTCGGCTAGTGAATATGTTTGTGGTGCAATCACAGCCGCTCAAAGCATTCGCCAAGCAGGATCAACAAGAGACCTTGTTATTCTTGTTGATGACACCATAAGTGATCACCACCGCAAGGGACTGGAATCTGCAGGGTGGAAGGTCAGAATAATACAGAGGATTCGGAATCCTAAAGCTGAGCGTGATGCCTACAACGAATGGAATTACAGCAAGTTCCGGCTTTGGCAGCTTACAGATTATGACAAGGTTATCTTCATTGATGCTGATCTTCTCATCCTGAGGAATATTGATTTCTTGTTTACAATGCCGGAAATCACTGCAACTGGCAACAATGCAACACTCTTCAACTCCGGTGTCATGGTCGTTGAGCCCTCAAACTGCACATTCCAGCTGTTGATGGAGCACATCAATGAGATAACATCATACAACGGTGGTGACCAAGGGTATCTAAATGAGATATTCACATGGTGGCATCGTATTCCGAAACACATGAACTTCTTGAAGCATTTCTGGGAAGGTGATGAAGAGGAAGTGAAGGCGAAGAAGACTAGGTTATTTGGTGCTAACCCACCAATCCTCTATGTCCTTCACTACTTGGGCAGGAAACCATGGCTATGCTTCCGGGACTATGACTGTAATTGGAATGTTGAAGTTCTACGTGAGTTTGCGAGTGATGTTGCTCACGCTCGCTGGTGGAAGGTGCACAACAAGATGCCAAAGAAACTTCAGAACTACTGCCTTCTGAGGTCAAGGCTGAAGGCTGGGTTGGAGTGGGAACGGAGGCAGGCTGAGAAAGCAAACTTCACGGACGGGCATTGGAAACGGAACATTACTGACCCAAGGCTGAAAATTTGCTTTGAGAAGTTCTGCTTCTGGGAGAGCATGTTATGGCACTGGGGGGAGAACAAGACAAACTCAACAAAGCAAAATGTCCTGCCCGCGACTCCTTCCACCGGCCTGTCAAGCTCATGAGATTTGTAGATAGCTGGAGAGAGTAGTATACCGAAAACAAACTTTCTGAAGCTCCATATACACATAGCAACAGCTCTGTAAAGGTAGCTATGCTTAGGTCTTTCCCCGCATGACTATACCTTGTTTGCCGTCACTGCTTCAGCGCCCTCCCGCTGCTTTTTGATGGCAACATTTTTTGGTTTTTGCCAATAATTCATCAGTATAGGTTATTTTTTTTTCCTGGCTAAAGACTTCTCCGGTGGTCTGTTGCTCAGCTGCAACGGCCTGGGTTGATGTATGGTGGTTGAACAGTTGAGTGATCCATCTGGAGTGATGCAACATGAGATTGCTGACCAGCAAGCACTGTTTGATTTTGGCATGAATGCGGTGATATCACCTTCTTTGTTGTAATGAAGATGGGTTTGGTCAACTACTGACGCCAAAAGAATGAGACTACTGAAGTCTTTGATTTTGTAAGTTTGAATAGACGCCGCTGGGCTCATTGCTAGCTAGCTGCGTTACCATGGCTCTCAATATTAGCCAAACGATGATGCGTTATTCGGAGGCCGTGCCTCCCTTCGCCTTGCGGGCGTAGAGCATGCATCATTGGATGCACCCATCGATAGGTTCGGTGCGATGCTGCGCTGCATGTTTGGAGGAACATCATCACTCGCATCCATTATCTGGGCATGTTGTTCAGTTCCATGGAGATGCAGACTTTTGCAGCTCGCCAGCGCGCTCGCTTTTTCCAACAGCAGCACACCTAAAAAGCTCGCGGACTAAGCTGTACGAGCTCTGATTTGCCGAGATGCTTCTGCTTCTTCTCGACTAATCAAAAGTTCCCTTGTGCCTCAAGATCGGAGTAGTTGGACGGTTGCGTTGCAAGTGACCGGGAGCAGGTTCCTCGTATCCTCCTCAGCAATCTCCCTACAAAATCCCGAGATGCATCCAGATCTGGCGCACGGATCAGTGGCACTAGTACACCAGAACCACGGAAAAGCCACGGCATCTAGTAACTACCACTAACTGCGCGTACTACTGCTACCGTTCTCCCGTCCGTCGCGCGTCGCGTTGCGAGCTCGCTAAAGTATTTTATGCCCATCCTACGAGCCGACGTCCAAAGTAGCGTACTCTACTCTACTCCATAGTCCGTACTAATGCGGCACTAGAATATGTTGGGAGAAAGCGCGGTTCGAGGCGTTCGTACGTACACGCGGCGGTGGTGATGTTGGGAGTCCCGGTGCTGCAGCTTCGGCGGCCACGACGGGGACGCGGGAATCGAACGCCATCTCTTGCCTGTCAGAGATCTCATCACGCATGGCGGCAGGCAACGGCATGGGCGTGGCGTCGCTGGGATGGACCGACCTCTCGGTTGCCCTAGGCCAGGCCGGAGGCGGCCACCGCTCAGGGCCGATTGGCACGAACACGCGTCGCCTGTGCCGTGCATTTGTCGACACGCAGCTGCTAGTTCGCCAGCTTTGGAGCTTTTGACCGGGTAAAGGGGGAAAGGAACAAATAGAGAGAACTGGTCGTGGGCTCGTGGCGACGTCCTGCGTGTGGAGTGGGGCTGCAGCTCGTCCGTCACCTGTGCCGGCATGCCGTTGTGGAGGCGGCAACGCGGAGGGCATGGTCCTCTGTTCACATCGGCATGTACTGTACGTCCTCCGCACGAGTGGAGGGTAATCCCGCGTGGTGGTTGGTTGGCCTCTCGCCGTCCCGCGGCTTCGGCC
>LAPY01000064.1:73098-83911 GCA_000970635.1 Eragrostis tef
CACGGAGCCCACGCAGGCGGCGACGCGCGCGCGGGAGTAGCGCGTCAGCGTCGGGATCTCCTCGGCGGGATGGGCCTCGCCGTGCGCCGTGGCCCGGACGATCGCCGCCTCGAGGTCAGCGGCCACCTCGTCCGCGCTGCTCGCGCGGGCCAGCCCGATGGTCGTCCGGTCCTTCGCCGCGCCCAGCGCCTCGCGGAGCTTGCTCGGCGCCATAGGTACGCGCTGCCGCTTCTTTGAAATGGTTACTCTGCTTTTTGAATCGGCGTGCTCCCTCCGTGCGGGGCAAAAAAGGCCAAGATTGGGGTGGAGGAAGCGGAGGAATCGAGAATGGTGTTTGCTGTGGAGTGGAAGGGGATGGAAACGGAGGAGATATGTAGGCGCGCGGGGAAAGTTGGCAGTTGTTCGTGGGTTGCGCGCGTGGGCGGTGGCGAGGAGGCCGTTTGAATGGTTTGGGCTGGAGTCCTTCTGTTGAAACCCTGAAACTTAACCGTGGAAACGGTGCTTCGTGACAGTTTTGACGCGGAGTGTTTGTTTGGTGAGTTGTGGTAACGGGGGGCTTGATTTAGGTAGTTGACTGCCTACAGCTCAAGTTTAGCCTCCATGGTCAATGTCTCGCTCCTACCAACGAACTGTGGTTGGTTCCTTGCTCCAAAATTTTCTAGATCTCTGCGTCCATCAGTATTTTTTCTCGATTGAGAGTGTCCACTAAACTTTTCTGAGAAAAATCTATTCCAAGAGTTTGGAGCTTGGGGGCAATAGCTCGAGTTTTGTTTAAGCGGCAATGAAGACTCATTGTTTGCAAAGTGTTGAGGTGTTGAGATAGATGTTGTTAGTTTCTTTTCTTTAGGTGTTTTAAAGACCGTTTTGTATCGACTCATCATGGTGTAATCATATAATGGCCAAATGTATCTTATTGTGTGTAGAGGCCGAAACATTATTTCATCTCGAAATAAAAACTTCATTTATCTAAAAAATATATTCCAGGAGTTAATTTAATGGGCTGTCATATCTTTATGGACGAGCCCAACTATCACTGTTCCATTTCATGCGAGGCACTTTGTTGGGCCTATACATTGAGCTTTTCTCCGGATGGGCTTTCTCCTTCTAATTCATTTCGTTAGGGTAGTTCAGTGTGTTTATTGTTCAGTTTTATTCACAGGATAAATTTACCGAGGCACATAATCTCACTCAAACTGCCGTTATGAGGAAACCCAGCGGATTAAGAAGAGATGCATGATGATTTATGCGTTACACTTTCCATCTTAATCCAGAGTTCCAAATGGCGGAGCCCTGAGTAAGTCATATGACCAATAAGGTTTGCAATTTCGAAAAAACCGGAAAAACCGCTACCGAGAAAACCGGTTCGGTAAACCGAAAAAACCGAGCGGTTTACCGATGTGTTCGAAAACACAATGTCGGTTTTTACGAAATACCGGTCGGTTTTGCTAACCGGACCAGACCGGTAAGTCCGGTTTTCCGGTAGACCGGACCGGTTCGTCCGGTTTTACAAACCCTGATGACCAAACGAATTGAAATTTATTTTTTGTTTAATGATAATGAACTAAATAATTCAACCTTAATTGGCTAACACTATATATAGTAATGAAATAGATTGATGGTCAACATGAATTGATCAATTACGAATTTTATTTTCTTTATAAAAACAAAATTACTATTACAAGTCTATCATACTTTAATTTTTTTTCTGATATTACCCTTACTAATGCCCATTAATAATAGATTTTTTATACTAAATTCAGAACGTCAGATCAAAACTAATGGCTATTAGTTTTAAAAAACTAATGACTATTATTTTAGACCGTAAAACTGCTCTACATCTATCGGTGGCAACAAACTTGATGCGAAATAGTGTGCTTGCAGTGGCTTCACCATTTTGGGCAAGGGTCGTGAAAAGTGGCATCAGAAACCGTTGCCACTTGGGTTGAAAGGCGGCTGCTCCCCAGAGTTCTTTACTTCTCTACTTAAACGGGTGTGAATGGCGACAAATTTGGTTAGGAAGAAGAGTGGAGGGCCATTGTATCAAATTCATATAAAATTCTATTAGTTGCTCTACTTAAATGGTCATATAAAATTCTACTAGATTCTCTCTATTTAAACGGTCGTGGATGACCACAAATTCGGTTAGGAAGAGGAGTGGATGGCCACATAGGTGCTGAAAAACAATTCTACTAGTTTCTCTACTTAAACGGGGACAACAATAGGCATAGAATACCACCTGACCTTCCTCGGTTCATTTTTGTCCGATTCGGGACCTTGCGCCCATCCACTCCTCTCCCCTCAAATCTTGTACTAAACTTTTTGTTTCAAACCGGATCCTCATTGACTAAAGTAGAAAATACAGGCCCACATCAAAATCACTCTTAGTTAGTCCGTGGAACAAGGGAAGCGACAGGCCGGGCCTGATGAGCAAAACAAGCTGAGACAGGCCAGTCCTCTGAGGATGCCGGACAGGCTAGTAACCGCGGGACGTAGTAATATGGAAAAGCTACCGTCTTAATCACTCCATGCTCGCATATTTAAGTGGTTCGTTCCCTCGAGTTGATCCCTGCTCCTCTCTGCCATTTCTCCTCCGTTTGTGGATCCTAGGTACCTGGATTCGGAGTATCGGTGTAGCAGGGAGGGAGAGAGATGGCAAGGCCAGAAGACGACTCCAACACCAACGGATCAGTGTTCGAGGCGTCCATGGAGGAAGGGACGGAGGACGACAAGGCGCTCTGCGGCATGCCGATTTCCGTTTGTTTCCTTCAACAGGTGACCACGCATCTCATTCTCGTCGATCTAGGAGTGTCGAGTCGATAGACGTTGTCTCCATGTATCAGTGCACTAGCACCAGATTAAGTGGCTACATATTCTGTGCATGTGATGTGTGTATCGTTGCTTTCTCCGCGCATCTCCACTTATTTAGCTGCTGCTTGCTGACGCACGTGACTGCAGCTCGTCGCCGAGTTCTTCGCTACTTTCTTCCTGATCTTTGCCGGCTGCGGGGTCGTCGTGGTGAACCAGAAGAACGGCATGGCCACGTTCCCCGGCGTCGCCTTGGTGTGGGGGATGGTGGTCATGTCACTGGTCTACGCCGTCGGCCACGTTTCTGGCGCGCACATCAACCCCACCGTCACCCTCGGCTTCGCGGTCTCCGGTCGGTTCCCATGGAGAAAGGCAAGCATAGTCACTAAACGTGCAACTGCAACTGTTAAACTAAGTTGACCTGGTAACGCTGCATCCATATGCATGGCGGCATATACGTACTTACTGGACCGATCGCATGTACATCATTCATGCATGCAGGTCCCGGCGTACATGCTGGTGCAGACGGTGGCCGCGACACTGGCGAGCCTGATGCTCCGGCTGAATGTTCGGCGGGAGGCACCAGCCCGTGCCGGTGACGCTGCCGGGCGGCTCCAACATCCAGTCGCTCGTGCTCGAGTTCATCATCACCTTCTACCTCATGTTCGTCGTCATGGCCGTCGCCACCGACGACCGAGCGGTACAGTAACTAATTAATAAAGCCTCGCGCGCGCGCGCACCACACGCGCATATGCGCCGCCTGATCGAAGAACTGATCGAGCATCTGCTTGCATGCTGTACAGGTCGGACAGATGGCCGGGCTTGCGGCGGGGGCGGCCCCCCTGGTTCGTTTGTGGATCCTAGGTACCTGGATTCGGAGTATCGGTGTAGCAGGGAGGGAGAGAGATGGCAAGGCCAGAAGACGACTCCAACACCAACGGATCAGTGTTCGAGGCGTCCATGGAGGAAGGGACGGAGGACGACAAGGCGCTCTGCGGCATGCCGATTTCCGTTTGTTTCCTTCAACAGGTGACCACGCATCTCATTCTCGTCGATCTAGGAGTGTCGAGTCGATAGACGTTGTCTCCATGTATCAGTGCACTAGCACCAGATTAAGTGGCTACATATTCTGTGCATGTGATGTGTGTATCGTTGCTTTCTCCGCGCATCTCCACTTATTTAGCTGCTGCTTGCTGACGCACGTGACTGCAGCTCGTCGCCGAGTTCTTCGCTACTTTCTTCCTGATCTTTGCCGGCTGCGGGGTCGTCGTGGTGAACCAGAAGAACGGCATGGCCACGTTCCCCGGCGTCGCCTTGGTGTGGGGGATGGTGGTCATGTCACTGGTCTACGCCGTCGGCCACGTTTCTGGCGCGCACATCAACCCCACCGTCACCCTCGGCTTCGCGGTCTCCGGTCGGTTCCCATGGAGAAAGGCAAGCATAGTCACTAAACGTGCAACTGCAACTGTTAAACTAAGTTGACCTGGTAACGCTGCATCCATATGCATGGCGGCATATACGTACTTACTGGACCGATCGCATGTACATCATTCATGCATGCAGGTCCCGGCGTACATGCTGGTGCAGACGGTGGCCGCGACACTGGCGAGCCTGATGCTCCGGCTGAATGTTCGGCGGGAGGCACCAGCCCGTGCCGGTGACGCTGCCGGGCGGCTCCAACATCCAGTCGCTCGTGCTCGAGTTCATCATCACCTTCTACCTCATGTTCGTCGTCATGGCCGTCGCCACCGACGACCGAGCGGTACAGTAACTAATTAATAAAGCCTCGCGCGCGCGCGCACCACACGCGCATATGCGCCGCCTGATCGAAGAACTGATCGAGCATCTGCTTGCATGCTGTACAGGTCGGACAGATGGCCGGGCTTGCGGCGGGCGCGACCATCATGGTTAACGTGCTATTTGCTGGGTAATTAAGAAAGACTGTAAAAAAGACGCATAGTTATGTGCATTCATGGAACGCAGCGCAGGCATTTGTGTTGCGTTAAGTTTTTCTTTCTGCTTTTGACACATGTATCTGCTCGATCAACGACGGACAGGCCGGTGTCCGGAGCATCGATGAACCCGGCGAGGAGCATCGGTCCAGCGCTGGTGGGGAGCAGGTACAGGTCGCTGTGGGTGTACATTTTCGGGCCGTTCGCCGGCGCGGCGGCCGGAGCGTGGGCGTACAACCTCGTTCGCCACACCGGCAAGTTCCTGGGCGACATCACCAAGAGCATCAGTGGGGCCAGCTAACTGACCAGCTACATACGCAGTCGCCAGCTACCTAGTACTAGTACAAACGATCTTTAGAACTTGCGCGCATGTTTGGATGGACCATGCTTTGCATGTGTCTCCATCCGAGTGAATAATACAGCGATATCGAACAGGTGTGTTGTGAGGTGCAGGAAGGTTAATGTTTTTTCTTTTTCTTTTTTGACTCATGCAGGAAGGTGATTTTGTACAAGGTTTAATTGCAAAAACCACTCCATAGGTGACATAGAGTTTGAGATTCTCACCTATAAGTGGTTTTTTTTTTTTGCAAATCCTCACCCACCCCACTAGTCTTTGTTGCAAAAACCATCCTAATTTGCACATGTTTAATTAGTCTCTCAAAAAAATGTATGGGTTAATTTTTCATCATAATTTGGAGTTTCGAATGAAGTCGTTTAGAGTTTTGATCTGACGATACCATCACCTTAGCACATCACTCTTCAGCATGGAACAACAAGGATCGAAGCAATGTGCTGTGCTCGGTTCGTGTTGGCTTGCATTATGGTGGATTTGGTGGTCAGGACTGCCTTCTAGGAGTTCGTCGACACAGGCAGCCGCTTCTTCCTGCTCGACCGCGGTGTCTCCCTTGGGGAAGAAAACGGCTCGTCGTAACTCGACGGTGGGCCTGGAGTCCAGCAGCAGCAGCATTGCCAACCTCCGCGGCGCGCTCCCATCCGTCGCGTAGACGCAGGGGCTTCGGCACGCACCCTCTGCATCGGCGACGCCACGCCGTAAGACTGCAGCGCGGAAAGTCACCCCCGGATGTGACCTTGCGGGCAGGCGCACCGGCCTACTATGCCGCGACGCAAACGCGACTTTCCCACCTCTATCCCGGACAACCAACACGATGCCCACATGGTCGCCGGACGAGACGTTCTTCCACCTCGCCTACGGGGCCGTCGTAGACTCGGAGCGCTCCGCAGACGAGCCGGGACATGGGGAGCGGCCGGAGCCTGGGATGATGTAGCAGCAATTAAGACGCGCTCCGATCTCTTAGCCGCCCCGGAGAGCTTAGCAGCCCTTCCCGCGGCAGAGCCTCCGTCCGTGGCGTCCTCGCCGGCGAGGCGCTTCCTTGCCACGGACCCCCGGCATCCGAGCGAGGGGAGGAAGAAGCCTGCCGCCACTAGCCTAATCTGAGGCGCACAGGTCGGATCAAAGGCGCTCTCAGGGTGGACGCTATTTGAAATAGCGACCACCCCTGGGGTGCCTCGCCAGAACGCCCCCGCTCTCCGTCCCGTCTCTACTCCCCGCCATGGCTTGCCGGGGCACCTTCGCGATACAAACCGTCTCGTACGTTCCTCATGGAAGTCTACGTAGCCGCTTGCCTAGCACCTGCAAGTGTCCAATATCGAGGTGGCACAAGACACGCGGTGCCTCGCGGCGGCGAACTGCCTCCGATGCCTGCAGGCTGCAGCTGGCGAAGTCCTGCGGGGGAACGCTAGCCTGCAGCCAGGAATGGTGGCTCTCAGGTTGGTCACCGGCGCACTCTTCGTGGCAGCGATTCACCATTGCTCGCGTGCTTGGTCCGCCTGCATTGCAAGTCCATGGTCTGTGAGTCGGTCCGTCGACACACATCTGATCGCGAAGGCGCGCTTTGTGTGCTCTCCCTCGAGCTCGTCACGGGCAAGTTTCTGGCGGCGCACGCGTTCCTGCACGGCGACCTTGATGCCGGCGGTGGTGCGCGACTTTGTCGTTTAGAGTTTTGATCTGACGATACCATCACCTTAGCACATCACTCTTCAGCATGGAACAACAAGGATCGAAGCAATGTGCTGTGCTCGGTTCGTGTTGGCTTGCATTATGGTGGATTTGGTGGTCAGGACTGCCTTCTAGGAGTTCGTCGACACAGGCAGCCGCTTCTTCCTGCTCGACCGCGGTGTCTCCCTTGGGGAAGAAAACGGCTCGTCGTAACTCGACGGTGGGCCTGGAGTCCAGCAGCAGCAGCATTGCCAACCTCCGCGGCGCGCTCCCATCCGTCGCGTAGACGCAGGGGCTTCGGCACGCACCCTCTGCATCGGCGACGCCACGCCGTAAGACTGCAGCGCGGAAAGTCACCCCCGGATGTGACCTTGCGGGCAGGCGCACCGGCCTACTATGCCGCGACGCAAACGCGACTTTCCCACCTCTATCCCGGACAACCAACACGATGCCCACATGGTCGCCGGACGAGACGTTCTTCCACCTCGCCTACGGGGCCGTCGTAGACTCGGAGCGCTCCGCAGACGAGCCGGGACATGGGGAGCGGCCGGAGCCTGGGATGATGTAGCAGCAATTAAGACGCGCTCCGATCTCTTAGCCGCCCCGGAGAGCTTAGCAGCCCTTCCCGCGGCAGAGCCTCCGTCCGTGGCGTCCTCGCCGGCGAGGCGCTTCCTTGCCACGGACCCCCGGCATCCGAGCGAGGGGAGGAAGAAGCCTGCCGCCACTAGCCTAATCTGAGGCGCACAGGTCGGATCAAAGGCGCTCTCAGGGTGGACGCTATTTGAAATAGCGACCACCCCTGGGGTGCCTCGCCAGAACGCCCCCGCTCTCCGTCCCGTCTCTACTCCCCGCCATGGCTTGCCGGGGCACCTTCGCGATACAAACCGTCTCGTACGTTCCTCATGGAAGTCTACGTAGCCGCTTGCCTAGCACCTGCAAGTGTCCAATATCGAGGTGGCACAAGACACGCGGTGCCTCGCGGCGGCGAACTGCCTCCGATGCCTGCAGGCTGCAGCTGGCGAAGTCCTGCGGGGGAACGCTAGCCTGCAGCCAGGAATGGTGGCTCTCAGGTTGGTCACCGGCGCACTCTTCGTGGCAGCGATTCACCATTGCTCGCGTGCTTGGTCCGCCTGCATTGCAAGTCCATGGTCTGTGAGTCGGTCCGTCGACACACATCTGATCGCGAAGGCGCGCTTTGTGTGCTCTCCCTCGAGCTCGTCACGGGCAAGTTTCTGGCGGCGCACGCGTTCCTGCACGGCGACCTTGATGCCGGCGGTGGTGCGCGATACTGGAGTGTCGCGGCGCACGACGTCGAGCTAGTGCGGCTGGGCGCGCGGTGGTGAATGCGTTGGCGCTGCTGCAAGCGAGCATGGGATTCTTCAGTAGTCTATCCCAAAATGCCAAGGATCGTGTTGCGAAAATTCGTTAGCTAACCGTATTGCTCCAGTAGTCCTCACTGAATTTGAACTTGTATTCTACCGTATCGTACACGCGAGTCCAGCTGACAAAAGTTGGAGACAAAGCCCACCGCATTTTGCCTGGGCTAGTTATCAAGATGTCCCGTAACCCAGCCGTGTAGTATACTGTACACCTGTTTAAAAAGCAAACATGCTTCATTTGCTTCAGGGCCTCAGGGCGCAATGGCGCGCGCGTCAGGCCGGCAGACCATGCATGTTGACAGGTAAATAAAGCAGATGCTTGAACGCAATCGAACAGTCCCACTGCTACAATTCTTCCAAGAATCCATGCTCAAAAACAGACTTTATCCTTCGTCGGGTGACCTGTACGCGGGCCAAACAAAAGCATGTGTGCTCGCTCGGCGGCATCGCCACTTCGCCAGTCTCCTTTCCAACTGCGCTCACTCCCCCACAGGGGCAGTGGCCACACCCTATTGTCCTAGGAGTACTAATCACCCCGAGGACAATGCCCCGCTGGATTCTCCGTTCTGAAACACAGACGAAACACAATTATAGAGCAGCGAACTTTCGAAAAAAACAATTATGGAGCAGCAAAGATGCAGCCATGGAGGCAAAGATTTGAGTGTACCGGTTGCTTGTTGTATTAAGCACGCTTTATCGCGTTAATGCAGCAGCAGAATAATGATTTTTTTTTGCGAAAGAGAATAAAGATATTTTGAGTCACTAATGTTTCTTGAAGGTGACGTGATGGGACCCTGCTTAAAGCGCGAGTCTGCTAGAGCACGGCCGGTGGTCCGGTCAAGTTAGGTCTGATCTCCGATTAGATTTGCTCGGTGCAGTTTTGAACGAAACGTGCAGCTTTCCAGCTCGTACACCCTGCCAAGCAAGAGCTGGAGAAAACCAGCCCCTTTTTTGACTAGTTTCTTGTCATCACTTATGTACAATCATCAAAACCTCTTGCTCAGCTCCAACAAAAACAGGGCTCTCGTATTCTCATACCCGGAGAAAAGAAAATGACTAAAAAAAAATAGGTGTCTCTATGAAGGCAGGCATTCTTGTCATTTGGTTTGGATGAAGCATTCCGTGACATATCAGTTGCCAAATTTTGATTGTTACACGGTGGACGTCGCAAATTTGTGCACTCTGCTGGTGCTGGAGCGTGCATATGTGCTTGATAGGAACGTCAGAACTAGACGGTGTGCGCATGACGCTCGAGATTATCCGGAAAATATTTTCGGACAATGATTGGACGCCTTGATTGATGGATGAACGGACGGAGCGAGGCGCGTCCGAGCCGGTCCCGACGGCGACCCGTGCTGATCGCCGTTGGCGCCGCACACGGGCGCCCGGCTAAAAGATCAAGACTATTCTGGCGCGCCATGCCTGTCATCAGCAGGAGTCTGCTGCTGCACTGATGCTTAACACTGATCTGATAAGAAGGTGAAGTTTAAACTCCTGACCAGCCCAAACGGTTGGCATAAGCTGCACGCACGCTTGGATTCTGGATATGCAATAGCCGGGAACTTGGTTTGACATGTGCTGCAGCGGCCGCCCCCTTTGCTTACGGCTACCCCCTCGCAGCGCCATGCCGCCTTGAATCCGCGCGCGTCATGATTCACCCGTCGGCACGCCGGAAAAGGGGTTGTCTACCTAACACTAAAGTGTTTTGTGCCTTTTGAACACTTGAGTGTTTTGATCTACCAAAACACTCAGATTCTGAACAAACATAAATTCGAGTGTTTTGTTCCTTTCCAACACTCGAATTTTAAATCCGTCCAATTTCATTTGTGTGGCTGAGATCTCATACACAAAACATCATATTCTAAACCATCCTGTGATTCAAGTGCTTGAAACAAAATCAACACTCGATACAGGAAAACAAATACTTGTACAAATCATGATAACAACTGATCCAATTAAAGTTGAAACCAGAAAAGATAAATTCAGGTTGAGATGTATCAATACATTGAGTGCTGAAAATTCGAAAACATAAACTGAAAAACAGATTGAAATATCCAAGTAAGAAACAAATTGATTTCCTTAAGAAATACTATCAGATTCATATAACAAATTGACAAAAATGGTTTTATGGATACATAAATTCAGAAATTTTTGGAACCAGTGGAAATCCTCAGATGCAAAAAAAAGTGAATTCGTAAACCAAATTTTCATATACACATCCAAACAACCATACAAACTGATTTCCATAGCAAATACAAACAGATTCATAAAACAAATTGACAGAAATGTTCTATGGATACATAAATTCAGAAATTCTTTGAACCAGTGTAAATCCTCAGAATACAAAAAGTCAGTTCATAACAAATATTGAAAAACATAACCAAACAACTAAACTTACATGTATTCCTGACTAAATATACATGATAAAAATATGTAATTTTGAAATAATGTCACTGTAATTTATGCTAATTATGGTTGTACCAGGCAATTACAAGTCATTGTAGAATGAAAAAGGGTGGAAAACTTGCATCTGTACACAATTTTTTTTTGTTGGAAAACTTGCATATGTACCAAAAAATATCTCATATTCTAGAGCAACAGATGAATTTGCATCTGAGGCTGACATTTCCATACACAAGAAAACGAAGCCAACGCAAAAA
>LAPY01000064.1:174751-195598 GCA_000970635.1 Eragrostis tef
AGCGGCGGCGGTTCCTGATGCGGCGGCCTCGTGCCGGAGGCAGGTGTTCTCCGTGGAGCTGCGGCCCGGGGAGACGACCATCGTGTCGTGGAAGAAGCTCCTGAGGGAGGCGGGGCACGTGGCGCCGGTGCCGCCGCCGGTGGCCGAGCCGGCGTTTCCTGCACATGCGGGCCCGCCCGGTGCGGTAAGCAGTGATGTTGCGTGTTGGTTGGATACCTGATTTACTGCTGTAATTTTTGTAATGCTTAGCTTAGCTTTACAAATAACTGAATAAAAAGGTTCGCTGGAGCCTGGAATAAGATCCAAAGAGGACACATTAAGGTGCTTTTGTGTTAGGTAGACACAGGTCCACGGCCCTCGTAACTGAAATGATTTATAACATGGTGGTTGAGTTCCGAAGTTGGTGTTGAACTATGCACCCTTTCATTTGAGTATATTTCAGTGGTTTTCTACAGAATTATTGCTATTGTCTGTTTATGCTATCCTGGTAATTAACTATCAAATCATCTCTCTTAAAAATCTACCAAAACCTTGAAAGGCTCTATGCCAGAAGCATTCTGTCATTCTGTGACGTTATTTAGTTCCTGGTGTACTATACATGTCCTCACCATAACCTTAATATTCCTCTACACTTCATTAACATTCAGTGTGAAAAGTTTGCCAAATTGATGGATTTTGCATTTAAAATTCATATATTACTTGGCATTCAGGAAGTAATGTATTTAACATCTAGTTGATTTGTCACTTGAATCAGGCACATCCTGCAGAAAATGACCCAAAGGATCCATCACAGCCAAACCGGTTCAATGCTGTTATTGAAAAAATTGAGCGCCTTTACATGGTAACTGAAACTGGGTGTTATTCATCCCCCTATTCACAACACACGATGTCTTGATGCCATTTTTGTATTCCCAGGGTAAACATAGCAGTGATGAAGAAGATCTTGACGATGTTCCTGATGATGATCAGTATGACACCGAGGATTCTTTCATTGATGATGCAGAATTGGTTAGTTATTCAAAGTTCTGTATTTGTTTGTTATGTAGAGTCAAATTTGGTTTTGCTGCTTCTGGATATTTTCATATCTCAGCTCTGTGCTACTTTATCTTGTGCCTCAAGTGACTTGAATCTGTCTTTTATATGCCATGTAACCATGTATGTGGTACTGTTATTATGCACATTACATCAAATAACATTCCTTGATGCTGTCATTTCTTTAGTAATGTACATCCAATTTCCTGGGTTCGATTCCCAATGGGAGCCAAGTTTCGGGCTGAAGTAAAAAGGCCACTCGCCGGTCGGCATAGGTGAGCCGACCTGTGGTGGGCAGGCCCTCGTGTAAGGGGCTGGTTGTGGGGGACCTCAAAGCATGGTTTAAGGCCACAGGGGCGGCATCCCTGTGTATTGGGAGCCAGCTTTTTTGACCTTCCTTGGCTGTGCTTTGGTTGAGCTCTTCTCAGTGAAATTTTGGGGAGGCGATCTTTCCCCACCGGCCGAGTTTTTACGAGTAGGGAGAAATTTTATTTTATCGAGATATAGTGATATGCTGTAGGATATTATTTCATATCTACAAAAAGCTGAGCTATATGTCTTGAAAAGGTGCTTCACAAATATTCCTACCATGCTGAACAACCTGATGCATATTTTTTGTGTGCCATGGTAGTTAAACTTAAACACAATATGCAGTGTGAATTGGAATTATTTTAAATCAGGATATGCTTGTCATGAAATATGCTAAACATGTTTTTATGTGCAATTTCGTCTATAATGTTTTTCTTTTTAATTACTAACTTATATCATGTTTTCCTCATTGCAGGATGAGTATTTTGAAGTTGAAAATATGACAACTAAGCACGATGGGTATTTTGTGAACAAAGGGAAGTTGGAACAGATGTAAGTTTTTTCAAAAATATTTTTTTCGGAGTCAGTAGATGTGCGAATTTGCCAAATTTGTAATCCATACTATTTTGCAAATGATGGTGGGGTTCATTAGTTTCACATTTTGTTGAATAATGTGCGGGTTCTCTTGCATACTACACTGGTTTAGACTATTAGCAGGTCTTTCAAAGAAACCATGGCTTGTTTTCATGTAAATGCTTGCGCAAGCTGACACCTAAAAACATGGCAATGAGCATATGTTAAGTGAGAACAAGCCCATCAAGGCAAAAATGAGGATAACTGCTAAACATGAATACTATGCGCATGTTGGGCTACTTTGGTTGGGACCCTGGGTCCCTGGCAAACCTGCCTGGCACAGGCAGCGCTCCCAGGCAAACATGAGCGCCTGGGGCTTTGATGCGTTGCCTGGCACCAGTTGTACATATATGTGGGAATGGGTGATAATCAATGGGTTGAAACAACATGAATGCATGCTTACTTGCACATCAGTTTTTGGCAGCACTGATGAATATGATATGCATCAATCTGATCATGTTATGCAGTGAACCTGGTGCCGCGGCAAATGTTGCTCCAAAGAAACGGAGAAGAAAAGATGCATCAACTGACAATAATCAGATAGCTCCGGGTGATTATTTTAATACTGGTGATGTTCCTGGAAAATCCTCTGGAAGAGGGGTTGCTCAGGCAGGGAAGCCGTCCAGTAGCAACGTAGGTTCTTATGGCCAGTACTATGAAGACAATAGAGTGGTGAAGAACAAAGTTGGTGCCCCTGGAGGAGCCCCTAAAAGAAAATCTTCTGATTTCGTTATGGGTGCTGATGCTGCAGCGCGTGCAAAGATATCTAGTAAGGATATATCACATGCTCCTTTGGAACTAAGAGACTTGGAAAAGCATAAAGCTGCCACACTTCAACCTATCGATTATGCATATAAGTCAAAAACGAGCGAGACATATGATTACGCTTATTCAGCTTACAGGGACAAAGGTACTTCAGTACAACTTGATTTCCAACAAAGAAAGGCAAGCGGAGAGAATCAAGATCAATCAAATAGAATACATCGTAAAGAAAAACATGGAATAAGTGAATATCCTGCCATGGCTATGGCTGGTGCTGCCTATTCGACACAAGCAGCGGTAATAATTCTATTTCATAATCTGTTTATTTGGCCCTAGATACTACCTTCAATCCATTGCCCCTGACCTGAGGTTGGCCAAATATTTGTATATTCTAAAATGCACACTTTCTACTGTTTTCAGCACCCAATCGTTGGCAGGGAGGGCTCAGGTACTAAACCTAAAGGCACCAGGCTTGAGCGAGCTATTCGGGATCTCCAGAAGATTGTTGCTGAATGTGAGTATCGAATAGTATTCTTTGCTGTGTTTTAACAATGGAGTAATGCTGAATTTAATTCAGATACTTAATATTCTTCTTGCAGACAAACCACCTACTATTGATATTAATGAGGTGGATCCAAATGGCCAGGCAGCAGTTAAAAGGCGGTTGCCTCAAGAAGTAAAACAGAAGCTTGCCAAGGTTGCAAGGCTATCGGTATGTAGCATCACTGACAATTTTGTTTCAGAATCGAATGCAGTCTTATCCAGTATGTTTTTGTGAATGTGCATATTTTCTTTTCTAAACTTCAGAATCTTTGTAACCTTCCGTGTGAAAGTTATGGCTCGTGCAGTATTTGTACAAATTGCTATATTTTCAACTTGGTTAATCAAAGTTCTTAAACACACAATTCTTTTGACTACTTGCTCCGATGGACTTCTAGACTTCTCTGCTCTTAGCATCAGCTCTCCATAATACTGTTGATGCGGTGCAGGCAAATCAAGGAAAGGTCCAAGAACACGAGTTGATGGATCGCCTCATGGGCATAGTTGGACACCTTGTGCAGCGCAGGACACTGAAGGTCGGTAATGGAAGTACATAAATTTTTCTTTGGACATGAGTTGTTGGAATTCTAGGAGCAGTAGCTAGCTGTGTCTTTATGTTTGATTACTCTTTTTTTTCCAATTTTAAATCAGGAAAACTTACTTGTCAGTACAATATATCACTTCATATACTGACACTCTCAAATATATATAGTTGCCTGCATATTAATCTTAATATATGTTACTCCCTCATTGTTTTGTGACGTCGGGAGTCCCAACGTCAACAAAAGAAGTCTGGACGGTATAATAAAAATTACATGATAGTACTCCAGACATATTTTGATTCCAACGGGGTTTTAGAGTGCATGAATCCAGACTAGCAGAAGTAACCTTAGTTAACGTTTGGAAATAACATAGTTACTATGTGAGTGTTTATTGATAAATGATGAAGGGCCGCTAACGAATAAAAAAAGGGAACATCATTCCGACTACATTCAAGCCGTGTATGTTGAAATAAAAGACCAAAACGACGGGCCTTTTATTTTGAAATTGGACGGATTATTGCATTAGGAGAGCAGTTATTATGGCTACACAAATTGTTTGTTTTCAAAAATGAGCAATTTGAATAGCTTTGTACTCGAACTGGTTAAAATTGACCGCACTTCAACCTATTGATTATGCATATAAGTCAAAAACGAGCGAGACATATGATTACGCTTATTCAGCTTACAGGGACAAAGGCACTTCAATACAACTTGATTTCCAACAAAGAAAGGCAAGTGGAGAGAATCAAGATCAATCAAATAGAATACATCGTAAAGAAAAACAAGGAATAAGTGAATATCCTGCCATGGCTATGGCTGGTGCTGCCTATTCTACACAAGCAGCGGTAATAATTCTATTTCATAATCTGTTTATTTGGCCCTAGAGAGTAGAGACTACCTTCAATCCATTGCCCCTGACCTGAGGATGGCCAAATATTTATATATTCTAAAATGCACACTTTCGACTGTTTTCAGCACCCAATCGTTGGCAGGGAGGGCTCAGGTACTAAACCTAAAGGCACCAGGCTTGAGCGAGCTATTCGGGATCTCCAGAAGATTGTTGCTGAATGTGAGTATCAAATAGTATTCTCTGCTCTGTTTTGACAATGGAGTAATTCCGAATTTAATTCAGATATTTAATATTCTTCTTGCAGACAGACCACCTACTATTGATATTAACGAGGTGGATCCAAATGGCCAGGCAGCAGTTAAAAGGCGGTTGCCTCAAGAAGTAAAACAAAAGCTTGCCAAGGTTGCAAGGCTATCGGTATGTAGCATCACAGACAATTTTGTTTCAGAATCGAATGCAGTCTTATCCAGTGTGTTTTTGTGAATGTGCACATTTTCTTTTCTAAACTTCAGAATCTTTGTAGCCTTCCATGTGAAAGTTATGGCTCATGCAGTTTTACTTTCAGTCAGTTAATTCAATTTTGTTTTCTTTGTACAAATCGCTATATTGTCAACTTGTTAATCAAAGTTCTTAAATACACAATTCTTTTGACTAGCTTCGATGGATTTCTAGACTTCTCTTCTCTTAGCATCAGCTCTCCATAATACTGTTGACGCGATGCAGGCAAATCAAGGAAAGGTCCAAGAACACGAGTTGATGGATCGCCTCATGGGCATAGTTGGACACCTTGTGCAGCGCAGGACACTGAAGGTCGGTAATGGAAATAAATGAATTTATTTTGGACATGAGTTGTTGGAATTCTAGGAGCATTAGCTAGCTGTGTCTTTATGTTTGGTTACTCTTTTTTTTTTTCAATTTTAAATCATTACAAGTTACTTGTCAGTACAATATATTACTTCATATACTGACACTCAAATATATATAGTTGCCTGCATATTAATCTTAATATATGTTGCTCCCTCATATTGTTTCGTGACGTCGGGAGTCCCAACGTCAACAAAAGAAGTCCGGATGGTATAATAAAAATTACATGATAGTACACCAGACATATTTTGATTCCGACGGGGTTTTAGGAGTGCATGAATCCAGACTAGCAGAAGTAACCTTAGTTAACGTTTGGAAATAACATAGTTACTATGTGAGTGTTTATTGATAAATGATGAAGGGCCGCTAACGAATAAAAAAAGGGAACATCATTCCGACTACATTCAAGCCGTGTATGTTGAAATAAAAGACCAAAACGACGGGCCTTTTATTTTGAAATTGGACGGATTATTGCATTAGGAGAGCAGTTATTATGGCTACATGAATTGTTTCATTTCAAAAATGAGCAATTTGAATAGTTTTGTACTCGAACTGGTCAAAATAAACGAAAATTGACCAAATGCATTCTTCATGTCACATATTTTTCAAATGAGAAAGTGTCTTTAATTCTTTTAAAAATTAAAATGTCTCACTTTATTGTTTTCATTAATTGTAAAGAATAGAATTATGATGAAGAAATTCTTGTCGAGCTGACAAGCACAGTTCCTTTTCCGAAATGCTATTTTTTGCTGTGAAATTTTTCATGACTAGGTTGTTCAAATACTTGTACCCAAGCACTTGTGAAAAGCAGAAGAGGGCAATATAATAAAATGTGAAACAAGAAGAGCAATTGAGAACCAGTCAAATGTTTTGATGCGCTGATATGCAGTAAAAAGGAATGTTGAGATGCTGCTAGCCATAATATGTAATTGTCTACTCATGCATTATTTTCTTGTTTGTAGTCTTTTTGGGAGGGACCATCTCTTGGATTTTTGCAGATTTTGTTGTTAGCTGGCAAATCTATAATAAATTTACTCTCTGTTTTAGTTTAAAATAGAAATTAGATGGTCCACCCCTGACACCTTCAGAGCATCCCCAGTTCCAGCTCCAATGGTTTTTTGGAGCTGGTGATCTACCAAAACACACAAATAATACCCATTGTGGTGTACTATACTGTGGGATAATCTTTCACTTCAACCACGTGTCCATGTGAATTATCATTATTTTGTGCATATCTGCTTCCATCTCTAACGCATGTTATTTCTAACAGAGAAACATGAAGGAAATGGTAGAATTAGGCCTGTCTGCTAAACAAGAGAAGGCTGATAGGTTTCAGCGTGTAAAAATGGAGATCAATGAAATGGTCAAAGCACGTGTAGCTGCTAAGTCCAAGGTAAAGATATGATTATCAATCGTTAAACTTCCGTCTGGCCTATTGATATCTTTTTCAAAGAGAACTTATCCTGTGTTTTTTTAGTCTATGGATGTTTGAACTCTGGTCAATTCTCTTCTGATGTTTGATGTTCTGTTTATCTACATGCTATCAGGTTAGCGATCAACAGGATGGTTCAGCTGATGATTTTCAGGTTGGAAACGATGAAAGAAGAGCTTTAAAAGGAAAGTCTGTAATGGATGCTGCATTGGAGGACAGGATCTGTGACCTGTACGATCTGTATGTTGAGGTATTACTCAATAAAATATCCTTTATATATATATAATTATGTAATTTGTAATCTTGCTAAACCTTTTTTTTATCTGTTTATGGAGAAAACCTGAAAATCTTTGATACCAAGGATTCTGTTTGCTTATGTAGACTTAGGATTTGACTTTTGCAAGTTTGTGAAATTAAAATTACGTCTCACTTAAATCTTGTGAAAGTAAAGTTATATATGATTTGAATCTTATGTGTTCTGATTTTTTTTAGTTAAACGTTAATGAGTTTTATAGAAGTATAGAACCAATGTGGCCTGAATGAGATCTCCAGCTCCAATGGTTTTTTGGAGCTGGTGATCTACCAAAACACACAAATAATACCCATTGTGGTGTACTATACTGTGGGATAATCTTTCACTTCAACCACGTGTCCATGTGAATTATCATTATTTTGTGCATATCTGCTTCCATCTCTAACGCATGTTATTTCTAACAGAGAAACATGAAGGAAATGGTAGAATTAGGCCTGTCTGCTAAACAAGAGAAGGCTGATAGGTTTCAGCGTGTAAAAATGGAGATCAATGAAATGGTCAAAGCACGTGTAGCTGCTAAGTCCAAGGTAAAGATATGATTATCAATCGTTAAACTTCCGTCTGGCCTATTGATATCTTTTTCAAAGAGAACTTATCCTGTGTTTTTTTAGTCTATGGATGTTTGAACTCTGGTCAATTCTCTTCTGATGTTTGATGTTCTGTTTATCTACATGCTATCAGGTTAGCGATCAACAGGATGGTTCAGCTGATGATTTTCAGGTTGGAAACGATGAAAGAAGAGCTTTAAAAGGAAAGTCTGTAATGGATGCTGCATTGGAGGACAGGATCTGTGACCTGTACGATCTGTATGTTGAGGTATTACTCAATAAAATATCCTTTATATATATATAATTATGTAATTTGTAATCTTGCTAAACCTTTTTTTTATCTGTTTATGGAGAAAACCTGAAAATCTTTGATACCAAGGATTCTGTTTGCTTATGTAGACTTAGGATTTGACTTTTGCAAGTTTGTGAAATTAAAATTACGTCTCACTTAAATCTTGTGAAAGTAAAGTTATATATGATTTGAATCTTATGTGTTCTGATTTTTTTTAGTTAAACGTTAATGAGTTTTATAGAAGTATAGAACCAATGTGGCCTGAATGAGATCGATCGTAGCATCATTTCTCCTTGTTCATCTTTATAAATGTCTATCTGAATCCTTGTCAGGGTATGGATGAAGACAAGGGCCCTCAAAGCAGGAAGTTGTATGTAGAGGTACTAATCCTGAAGCTTTAAACTATTTCCTTTTTGTTTCTTCTTAAGAGATTCTTGGCCGATTTGATCATGTTCGATTACGATGTTTAATCATCCAACCAATTCTTCTTTAGTATTTGTTTTCCTCCTGTGCACTGGGGGATTAATTTTGATCATCTCCCTTTGATTACTTGACTTTATGTCCTGATTGCATTAAGAAAAACTCGTTCCATAGCATTTTATATTTTTCCTTGGTATTTTATAAAATATATCAACATGGCAATTTGGTTACTGTGACTACTTTAGAAATGCACTTTGTAGTTGATAAATGTTATGCTTCTTGCACTTGCTCTCTTAATTTGTATCATTGTATCTGTTGTTTATCTTATGTGAACGAAGGTTATTAATCCATTGTTTCCTTTTACTCTCTTGGATGCATATATATTAGCTTGGTGTTAATTAAACTGATTGCTCAATGCACCCTCAAAGTTATGCGGTTGTGAACTAGAAATATGGCCTGCTTAACTGCTTGTTTTCAGTAAAGGATGCTTTTAATGGAGACATTACTATAGGCACAATTAGGTGGGGAAAGGAATCTCCTCCCCTCTTTCCCTCTCCTTCTCTTTCAGTTTCTGTCAAAGGTCCAATTTCTTCAATTATTCTCTTCGTTTTTTATTGAAATAATTGATGAATTCAACTCCAAACAATATAGTGGAGAACTTTTCAGATCATACAAAAAATGACAACATTTTACGTTGTTGAACTAGAACTTTTATTTGCTAAGTATGATATTATCTCCGATGCCTTGGTCACACTTAAAATTGTCATTGTTTTTACACCAGCTTGCAGAGTTATGGCCGCAAGGTTACATGGATAATGTTGGAATCAAAGATGCCATTTATAGATCAAAGGAGCGAAAAAGATTATTGTACAGCCAACAGAAGGTCATCATTTTAAATGTCCATTCTCCTTTCCTTTTTCGATTTGCCTACATTGAAGAAAAAATTAAAGCAGATGCAACATAACCATGCTATGAATTTATGGTATCTCCACAGTAGTTGCCGTTGGGAGCATTTGTCATGAATTCACAAGTTTTCCTCTCTTGATTAAACTAGGTTCGCAATGAAGAGAGAATGAAGCGGAAGAGGTTGGCTGCAGCAGCTAAACTTCAGGATGGCTACCCTGTTGCAATGCAGGGTGCAGTCATCCCACAGGTCGCACAGCCATCCATGACAAATCCCATGACATACCCTGCACCAGATTATGGACAGAACCAGGGATTGAAAAGTTTTGAAAGGGTTCGTGAAATAAGCTCCAGCGCAGTTCATGATGACAGCAACAGAAATGCTGGTGAGATGAAGAAGAAAAGAAGAAAACCAGAATCTGATTTTGTGGATACACAAGCTAACCCACTGAAGGCTCCGTTGCAGCATGTTAGTGAGAAGCAAAAGCCTTCCAAGCCTTCCGATGAGGCCATGGTACTAACTGAAACTGTGCTTGGTCTTCCAACCACTCTTGGTCATAACCAACAACTTGGCTGATTATTTTGATGTGAAATCAGATACTTAATTATCCTTGTAAGCCCTTTTGAGCTGCGGTGACAAAAGATGGTCTTTCCATGTGTTAAGCATTGATCCCAAATTTAACCTAGAGGATATGATTAACCATTTGTACTTTTCAGCATTATATGGTTCCTTTCTCCATATTTGACTGTGAAAAGTCTGCTAGATATGATCAGATGCAGATTTTCACCTAAAATTTTTCTTGTAAGTATAAATAGTTGCTGTTGCCAGTTGTTCAGACATCTATTGTTCATAGTATGAGATCGAAAGGCTTGTTCAGCGATTCTTGTTTCCATTTGTGTAAGTTGTTTTTTATCTCATTTACTGAGAGTTACGTATAATCTGTACGGTGGAAACATCTAGGAGTAGAAAGTGATTCAGGTACTGACCAGTCCAGTCTACGGCACCCGAACTAGTTGAGTTGTCTCCAGCTGCCGAGGGAATGCATAAGATTGGACTTATAATTAGATATTATTATGGAGGATTAGTGAGCACCAAGCAACGGGAATTGAACCTGTGCATGGTGGATTCACAACCCACACTACCTTGCAAAAGGAAGGAAAATGGATAGAGCGATCCTGTTGTCTCCACGCATACAACATCCAGGGCTCACGGATCCGTCTTATTGATTGGAGTTTAGGGCGAAGGGCAAACACAGGCGGGGATCAATTTCATGCTACGAGCTCTGAACATAATGGATTCCGGCAACAACATACATTTGCATTAACGTGCAGTTGAAAAATTGGCACCAGATTACAAAGCTCTCTCTCTACAATAGTAGAACATGTTCTAACTGCTCACGAGTCCATGAAAAGTCGAAGCTATACAAAACATGAGGAGGGACATCGGTCATTGTCTCGCCGCCAGTTCTCATGTGATGCATTCTCAAAAAGGGAAAATGGTCTGATGTCATGCGATCCATCTTGAGGAGCTCCTCGATCTTCACCGGGCAAGTCTTACCTGTAAAAGTAAAATAATTTTGTAGAGCTCATCAGGCAGGTTTGGTGTTCCGAGTCTTAAACTCGATATATTGCACAGTCAATCGAATGCTTCGCTTACCAGATGCAGGTTTATCTTGAGCGCTTGAGTTGAGGTGGCAGCACGAGCTGCTGCTGCCTAATCCGAATCCCGAGAGTCTCAGGAACCAACGCTGATGACTGCTGCTACTGAGCGAGGGCGGCCACACATGGCATCCCGAGTCAGGGGGCGCTTCGCCGGCTTTTTTACCCTCCTCTGCCTGGAATGCCACCATGGTGGCTTTCCAACATCAGCATCGGCACGGCGCCGCTCGCTGTAGCAGCGCCCGCCTATCGGAAACAGCACAGCGCCGCGGCAGGGGCAACGCCGCCCCCGGCCACGGTCACCACGCTTCACCTCGTCGCTCATCAGAATGACCCGCATTCACACGCGGCACCGCAGTGGATCAGGATACCTTGTTTATGGTCCTTCCTCCGCCACGTCATCCCCTTCGCCGTCGCCGTCGTATCTCTCCGGCAGCGGGGATCAGTGATCGCCTGTCGATAGCGTCCATCGGATCAAAGAGAACGCACCGGAGAAATCCGGCCATGGCGTGGCGTCACCGGTCGATTGGACCGCTTTGGGTTGCACAAGCGCGTGGATCTTGCGTCGTGAGAATCCATGGCTGCCGACCGCGGCGGCGTTCGCCGGAGCGATTCGGCGCGCACGGGCGGGCCGCGGGTTAGAGCTCGTGCACACTTCAATCTGGATCGCACGTTTCTCATCTAACGGTTGGAAGCACATTTTACAAAAAGGTCCCTTCTTTGGATCGCGACTATTAAGCGCGATCCTATAATGTTTCGTATAACCCCCTAATCCGGATCTCGACTATTGATCGCGATCCAACTATTTTCATAAAGACCCCTAATATGGATCGCCACTATTAATCGCGATCCAACTATTTACATAAAGGCCCCTAGTCTGGATCGCGAAAACGTTTTGCATATACCCCCCTCCCGCAATCCTCCCCGCCCCCTTCCCGTCCGGCGACGGCGCGGTCGTGGCGGCGAACAGACTCTGGCTGCTCCTCCGGCCGTGCCCTCCCTTCTTTGCCCAGCTCTCCCCTTCTCTCGAGTCAAATTGGCTCATATTTCAGAATGGACAACATATGTACCGCGCCTCACCTTCTCCGTCCCGCCTTCACCGTCGCGTGGCGCTGCGATCCGAGTCCCCAATCCGCCGCCGAGGTACCGGGATGGGGGATCCGGAACCAACACGATTGAGGTAACCCTACTGCAAGCCCCTATTCCTTGCTTGCTCACCTGATCAAATTTACAACCAGCCGCTACCAGCCAATTACGGTGTTGCGTTGCCGAATTCAGGCCATTGCTTGAGACAGAGAGCTGATCCACTAATAAATGATTACCAGACAATGGTTTTTGTTCCATCGGTATCTGATGACGTAATTCTTCATTACCAGTGCTGCACACATTAATTACACTTATGTCTGCTGACCCTCCTCTCGCTCCTAATGTTTGTCCATTTGCTGGAATGGTAACGGCAAGCACCACACTTGTATTTGGCAGGATTATGCAAAGGTTCATTTTTCGACATGCGCCCCTTCCCATTACTTGCATAACGGAAAACGCTTATGCAAAGGTTCATGGTGGCAAATTCTTGAAGCGTTCAAAATGTGCCTGGCTGGCTCCTTGATGTTTCAAGACTAGCAGTTCAAAACAGTATCAGGAAATACCAGGGAATGGAAGATGTCCGTGTGCTCGTGATGAAGAAGCACAAATGTATTCAGATTACTCGTAAAGCTAAGCTATCTTTCATGAGATGGAGATGATTACTGCATTAGTAAGGATTATCTACCAAAGGTTAGTATTAATCTTGCTACTGAAAGACTCATTTTTTTACAACGATAAAACAAAGAAAAGGGAAACTTCTTGTCGCTGAATTAAATATGATCATCCCTTTAGGGCCACATTTATTTGAGGCATCTCAGAGATTTTCTCACTGACTGACTATACATTTCACTTCATAAATGCCTACAATATTTAGAGACATGGTGACTCGAGGAGTTTTTTTGTCTTTAGTATATCCTTTTCCTATTCCAATATTGCACTCATGTAACCTCTATATCTTGCCCTTATGGGCTATGATTCCATACAAGTACTAATCATAACAGAGCAACCGCATCTTGCGGGCAATCTCTTCTGACATTTGGATAGTAACAGATTCATACTGCTGGTCTAAGTGTACAGACACCTTAGAGTTTTTGTTTGGTTCAAAGGAGGAAAGTAAAATCCGTAAACTGATACATTTGTGACACTTTGTGCGCTACAATAGTGTGAATGAACCTGAATTTGACCGCTAAAGGTGGTAGGTTGCCACTCATGGAACAATCAAATTTAGTCACTACTGGAACTTCCATACAGGTGCTAATGTTATGTTGTAGAAGCAAGTTTGCCCCTTTTTAATAGGATGCAACAACATAATCTAAACTGTAATTCTGCAGGCATGGGGAAATCAACGTCAGTTGTAGATTCTTGATTTTTCATTATTTAGAATTCTCAATCAATTAATCTGTATCCTGTATGTTCCATTATATCAGGCAATTTTGGCCAAGTTTAATGGTTTCCTAAAACATGCAGTTGCATCATGCACCTAATAACTCTAAACTTTCGGAAAGGTAAACATGGAGTATGATGAGTAGAAGCTGAGTATAAACCACTCAAGGAAGAACTGTCACGAGCCAACAAGTTCTGGCAATGTCTTGGTGCTCCACCCTATATTCTTCTGGCAACTTTAAACAGCATAACTCTTTTCATTCTCAAAAAAAAAAAACTCTTTTCCAGACTGGCACTATCATGTGAAACAAGTTTCATTCACATTCTAGGCTGTTTTCTGCTAACCTATTTACGTTACCCCTAGTTCCTGCAAATTTTGGCGAGTCCCCCCCCCCCAAAAAAAAAAAGTACTTTGACTTTTGCCATACCAGTAGCTTGGATTTTTGTTCTTCCAAGTTTCCTCTTTTCCTTTTTCATTTATGTCTTATTATTCAATTTGTTTTGATCTAAGTTTTAGATAGTGAGCCTAGTAGTACAGTTAAGAGTTATCAATTTTTCAAACTAAACAGAAAATGCAAAAAGATGTATTTATACGCTAAGTTTGCAGTTTCAAAACATTAGAATCTAAATGTGTGATGCCCAAAAATATTGGAGCATGTCGTCAGGTTACTCTAGAATGAATTTCGGCATAATGATGCACTCAACTTTAATCCAACAGCAAGCCTTTAACTTTTCTTCTGTTCTGTTGAAATCATCTTTTGAGGTTGTGGTGGCACATACATCAGAAAAGAATGACGAACATTGAACCAAGATGTGCAGTGGGAGTCCTGTGGTAAGAGAGCTTATATTGAGTAAATACCATTGACACTTATGCAGTAAAATACTCTACATCCCATGAAAACTAATGCAAACCTTAAGAGCATTCATGTATGCAGCCTAAAGCAAAATGTACTAGAAACTAGAATAGGCAAAATAATTCCTTTAGAACTGTAGCAGAATATATGTCTGGGCAGTTATCAATGCAATAAAATCAAGAAATCCAGCATTCAAACACTAATGAAAAGCATTTTGGGTCGGAAATATCAGTCTTAGCACAGTAAGTTAATCTTAGGAAAAACATCTCAGTAATTGTGCTTAACAGAGGAAAGTATAAAAAACAGAACTCTATTGGGGATGCTTAAAAATAAGCCAAAAAAAAGGAAGGTAGTAATCTCACATAGTGTTGCCGGATTTTTATCAGGGTCCTCCCCTCATTTGCTACAAAACAGATCTCTTTCTCTCCTTTCACTCTCAACATCTTCCCTGGATTCCGAGTTCCTCCTACATTTTCCCCAAATACAACTCGTCAGCAATCTCCCACAGCACCTCAAAGGCACAGGTACTCCTCAAACACCCCCCTTTTATCTACTTTTTCCCCGTTTTGTTCACGTTTTGCCCGAAGTTGACCCTTGTTGGGGATTCTTAGGGGATTAGGGTTCTGTAGGAGAAGGAGCGGATTTCTGGTAGGGTTGGGTGCCTTAGGTTGGCGATTTTCTGGAATCTGTTTTAGTTTTATCTTACATTCGATGCTCCTATGTTACGAATTCTTTGGGTTAGGGGATACAAAGCAATTCACTTACAACCGGATTTGTTGTCTTAATAAAGTAACTCCTGCTGAGGAAAAGATGCTGTTTGCGAATGTTTACAGAACAAGTAGTTGATGCTATTCAATCCATGAATCAAATAAGACAGCTGGGTCTTGGTGGTTTTCCTACTGAATTTTATCAAATTTGTGACAGATTTTAAAGAATGTCTGAGCACTTCCACAAACAAGACCTAGAAATTCCTAGGTTGAATTTTTGTTTGATCATGTAACAAAGGTTCCAGATGCATCAGCACTTCAAAGAGGCTTATGATAAAGAACTTTGGACCTTTTTAGATCAGATTTTGGTAGTATCAGGCTTTGATCCAGTTCGGTGCTGATTGATAAAAGATGTTGTGCAGAGAGGGAAAATTTGCATTAGGCTGAATGATGATTGATTAGGGGGACCAACATTTAGAGTTATAAGGTCTTGAAGCTAGGAGATCTCTTATGTATTTCCTCTTCAATTTAGTGGCAGATGGGTAGTGTATGCTGAGAGAACCCAACAAAATGGATCAATTGAAGGAGTGATTCCATTTGATCCACAAGGATTAGGCTTTTGCTTCAATCTTCAGGTGGAGATGAATACGGTTGGCTCACGATTGAAATTTGTTTTATGTATATGAAATAATAACTGTGTTGAAGATAAATTATCGCGAGAGCGATGCAGTATGTTTGAGAGAGGATAATCAGAGAGCAGATATGCTGTCATTTATTTATTTTAATAATGGTCAACTTCCCAATCCCTTACCCTTGGAGTTATTATGTCAACTTTCCAATCCCTTACCCACGCGAGAGCGATGCAGTATGTTATTCTTGATAGACGAAGAAACTTATGTGGGAACTCAGAGAGGTGGCTTGTTTTGCGGGAATCATGTCTTAGCACAATACCTAAGTGCCTTATGTCAATATATAGATTACCGAAGAATCATACAGAAAACACTGAACTCAAGAGGAGATTGTTATGTCCAGGTATTCGTAGGAAGAAATATAATATTTGGTCAGGTGGGATGTTATGGCAAGAGGGATTGGGAGTTAAAGATGGAAACCAAATGAATCAGGGCCTGTTAGTTAGATGGTATACAATGGGGAAACTACAAGAATACATATACATCTAACACCTGCTAGCTAAATGGATATTGAGAGGTCAGGATGGAACAGGTCTATGGCAAAATATAGTTTTGAACCAAGATATCAGACACAGCCTGGAATGAGTTGCTTAGTCAACGATGAATCCCTTGTACAGCTTTGTACTGGAAAGGGGTTCAGGCAACATAATTCGCTTCAGGGAAGATAGACTCGCTCTATATGTTAGTTTAGCTCTGAAGTTGACATGTATGAACTGATTCAATAAGCTGAAGTTTCTGTCAGTCAATGTTCTTCTTAGGCAAGTTCAGTTTTATTTCAGAAATCATATTGATGAACAACTGTTGGGCTAGTTGGATCAGATTCATAAAGTTGTGCAGAAATGTACATTATGATGATTCAAAAGACACACTTTTGGATCCATACATCAGCGAAAGATTTCACAATTAAGCCTTTTACATCAGAAAGTGGCTGCACACAACTATACTACATCCAGTTGTACTTGGATAAACTTTAGATTAGCTAACCTATCCAACCATCTAGTTGGAGAAATGTACTTCATACGCGGCTCTTGCATTAAACCACAGTTGTAGCCTTAACGCGCATAGCCGCATACTCTTTACTGAGCTTTCACAGTATTTATTGTCATGAGTCAAATCTCGGTTGCCTTTTAATTTTTATCAGTTCTTTTGAAGTGCTGTATTTCTTATAAATTTATATAGCCATTTTTCTGAACTTTATATAGACCTTACTTTGCTTGTCAACTATTTTCTAGTCATGTATACTCACTAAAGGGATGTTCTTCTTCCAACAGACTCAAGCATGGAGCCAGCTGTGGAGCTGTCAATTACTGCTCTCTCTGGTTGTTGCAAAATTTGTGGAGAACCTGAAGAGGAGTATAAGCGGTTCTTGATTTGTGGTCATTCTGCTTGTATGTACAAGTATTATCACATTAGGTGCCTGAACCCTAAGCAGATTGCAAGTGACGCGCAGCGTGGCAAACCATGCTGGTATTGTCCATCTTGCCTCTGTCGGGTTTGTCTTTCTGACAAGGATGATGATCAGATCATCCTATGTGATGGCTGTGATGAGGGTCATCACCTGTACTGCCTGAATCCTCCTCGTACTTCAGTCCCGGAGGGTGAGTGGTACTGCCCATCATGCAATGCGGAGAGGGCAAAGGAGGAGGAGTTGAGAGCGTACGAACGAAGGATGCTGAAGCTCCACAGGAAAGATGATGCTATCCTGAGCAGTGAGAAGTATGATGGTGTGGACTTGCTGCTTAACGCTGCGGACATGATGATCTAGGATTACAGATTGTGAATGAGCAAGGCTGAAGGGCTCAGAAACATGTGCCATTTGTACTCTTTTTTCTTAGTAGAAAAACACACAGACCACCCTTCTGTACCGATGGTAGAGAATGTGAAATCTTTTGACCCACCTCTGTTAGGGAACTTGTAAGCTTTAGAATTGCTTAGATTCTATGTAATGTTGTTCTCTTAAGGAGTTAAGGCTTGACTAGGAGCTGGAATTGATGGAAGTATGGTGGATATTGGTACATAAGGCATCTGTTGAGGAATGTGTGGTTTCTAGCTTGTGCATTGCAGGCGCAATTTGATTCATGGCTGGTTTTCAGTTAAAAGAGAAACAATATTTTACTATTTGTAGAGCAATACCGTCGTAATATTTTTTTTCTTCCCCTCATTTATGCTCTCCACATTGCCGGGCGAGCGATACCGCTGCCCTGCAACATTCAGCAAACTTTGAATACTCACACGCTAACTGTAAAAGGTTACGAAAACTATTATCTTTGTTATAATCGAATAGTTAAAATGGACGGATCATGTACCTGAAGCTCAGTCTTAACTTCTACCTTTGCAACTTATTGCTTGGGTGAAGAGTCTTCAAAATACTCCTTCCCCTTCTCAGCATCCATCTTTCCCTACATCAGAAATAAGAAACAAACAAATCCGCATCAAAAGCCCCCATAATCATCTGACATATTCTTGTGGCTGTCTGGCTGCACTGCAGCAGCGATCAACTACATCAGAAGAGCGCTTGGAAGTCTCAAACTGCATTTTTACTCTTGTTTCCAAAAACAAATTCATCACGTTTCGCTGTCTAAACTGAAGCATTAGCATGTGACTAATCTCTATAAAGTCTTAAACTCTTTGCCGTCACTTAGAGAAGATTTTTGATCGTGAGCCTCAATAGTTAACTGAGCCTCAATAGTTAACCACCATTCAGTACATTAGAATTTCCCCGCATTATTGATACATAAATTAAATTGTTTCACTTAAAACTACTGACGTCAGGTGATGACAAAGCCATGCCTCAATGTTACTCCATTCCCTTTCGAGAACCCACACACACTTTAAGCCCACGTGAAGGCTCGTGGCGTGATGTGAGATCAAGGACGATAGAAATTGACCCAATGGGCCGCAGTCCAGGCCTACCATACCCCAAGTTGCGAACAAGACGTTCGTTCGCCTTTCAAACCAGGACTAAAAACTATAATGTTTATCTCCGTTTTAGAGTGTCACTCTACCTGGAAGTGACAGACGCAGCTATCTTCTCTTTCTCTTTCGATCTCGTAGGTCACAACAGCGATTTGCCCTCTCAAGTGGCAGCACACTCTGACGAGATGTCCGAACTACCTTAATCATGTCTGCAAAAAGGTTGTTAGAAAAGTCATACTGCTCCAGATACTGATTTATAATCCCAAAGCGTGATGAGACTGATATCAATTTTCAAGCGTGGATTGGCTGCTTAGAAACCAAAAACAACTTATATATCATGGGTAAAGATATGGATCGATTAGATAATGCGCCATTTAGATGGCAATTTTTCAAGTCATCGCTCTATTTCCAGGCCAACTAGGTGAGGACGCCCTCTCCATTACCCCCTGTGATATTTTCCCTCTTTCTGTTAAACAATTTTTTCTTAAAAAAAGTAATATATCAACTTGAGTAAGCAGGAGAGTCATTTGAGTTTGATATTGTGCATGTAGAGGCAATCGTGTCAGGAAGCAGGTTTTTTTTATAAGATGACCCTACGATGACTGGGTTTATTAGTTATGGTCAACAAACAATACACGCCGCAAGATACATTCATCAAGGTTTCATAATTACGTACCTTATCACACACAAATAGTTTACCTATAAACGATTCACGACCCTTATGAAACAATTACATCAGAGTGATTTCGGGGGCAAATACACTTTGAATTTGATAAATGTATTGCTTGTGAAGTATGCGTTCGTATATGCCGGGGGGAGGGGGGGACAAAGTGAAAACCCACAAATCAAATATTGTTTGTGGCGATGCTAGGCAAAATGGGCCAAAATTTTGGTTTCATGAACAAATCTCACCCATGCCTAATTTGAATAAGAAACAAGTTAGTGTACATGTACCTCTAATTCCTCGCATTTGATCCAGTGGCCGTGCGAGTGTTGCATGTTTGTGAAATGGCCTTCCGTAGAGTGCTACAGTGGATTGAAAGGGGTCGTGGGGGAGAAGAGGGAAGAGAGATGAGGATATTTAGGATTGGCGCATTTTGATCACCATTGTAAGTTGATTGATTCGACAATCGATTGGTGCTTTATAGAGGAGTACAGGGGACGAGCGGCGGTGGATGGGGAAGTGAGCCGAGGATATTTAGGGTTACAGACATTTTGATCCAACGGTTTAGATTGATTGATCGGTTGGGGGAAGGAGGGGGGGGGGGGGGGGGGGGGCTAGTAGGGTACTGAAAATCAAGACAAGGATCAGGATTAATTTATGTCATTTTTGCCTATTTTCGGCGCACTCTTTAAGTAGCTAGATGTGGCCATTTACATATTTTGGATGGACTGTTTAAGTACTAGAAAAGCTTGAAAATATTTCACGATATGAAAATATGCTAATAATTTGAGATTTAGGTAACAGGATAAAGGATATGAAATGCGAAGCTGTATGGGGAATATTCTGCGCACGATCAGACCACATGTTGTTTCGTGGATGCTTTCAACACCCAGCTTAATATCGCGCGTGTTAACAATTTCTTAAAAACGATTTCCAGTTCAATTTGTCAAGTAAGGTACTGCTTGCGCAGCCAGCCAATGATCAATCAACACCTGCAAAGGGTACTTGATTCCCTACTAAAAACAGGAGCTCTCAGCTAGCTGTCGCACTCTTCCGCACGCAACGAGAAAGAAAACAGCCCACACTAACAGCATCAGCTAGGCCAGGAAGGCAAACAGATCATGTCAGATGGACCCTGCATGATGTACTCCGTCGATAACTACTGCACCGAACTGGTTCGAGCGAGCGATCGCGAGCCACTCCGCGGCCGATAAGTGCCCATGGTGCCGACCAGTGCGGCGAGTACCCAGAATGCCGCCGGCTGGCCGGGCCGATCCATCCGTTTCACGTCCGATCGGCCGTGCCAATGAATGTCCATCATCATCATCACATGGTGGGCTATAGCCTTTCGCTGATTTGACGCTTGCCGTGCGGTTTGCCAATGGGATCGCCATCATCGTCCATTCGTCCGACGAGCTAGCTTTTCGCCGATTTGACGCCGGCCGTGCA
>LAPY01000064.1:213463-225058 GCA_000970635.1 Eragrostis tef
CCCCCACCGGGCGCCCCCGCGCCCCGCCGGCCCAGCAGGCGTAGCAGCAAGCAGTCGAGCCGAGCCAAAGCGAGCCATTGCCATCCCGCGATCTTCGCCGGGGCCCGCGGGGGAATCCGTCACGCGCGCCCCAGGTGCCCGCGGGTCCGCGCGCACCTGCCGGCCACGTGGTCCGCGGGCCCCGCCGCCGCCTTCCCATTTTTTGGACGCTGCCGCGCTTGCCTCATGCGTCGCCAGCCTCGTGTACATATTACATATACCGACATCCCACATATGATACATATCTACTTCTCTTTTACTACCTTGTCAAGCGTGTCGACCACGACCGATGGATGCGTCTTTGTACCTACGTACATTGGATCCTGAAATTTCCAAATCTGGACGGACTCCAAACTGACGTGCCACCTCCTTGTTTCATAGTGCCCGCACGGGTGCCAAACCTCTGGTGTGGGACAGGACCTTTGTTTGCTCTTGCCTCATTTGTTTGCTAGTCTTGGCTGATGCTGAAGCCCTTGTCGACACTTCAGTTAAAACACACGCCCTTCCTGTGCCATTTCAAGAGATACCAGGAGATCGATGAGGCAAGCTCCAGATGCAGAAATGGAGGTGCAGTTGGAACCAGAGGAAATTTCACAGCGCACCAACTTGGGCCAGTACATCCATCTGAGAATCAGTAATCAAGGATTCCACCTCGTACAAAACATCCATGACCGAGTTGAAACAAACAAAAATCTGCTTGCAACTTGATCTCCGGATTGAACGTCCTCCAACCATGCGCATCCTCCGTAGGTTTCGTTGTATCTTTCCCGGTGGTCAGTAGCGTTCTCACAGCAACTGGCACTGGCACGGATGCAGTGAACTTGCCACACACAACTGGAGTATAAACCATAACCACGGAACATCGGACGAAAGCACCAAGTATGTCACTGTTGAGTGAAGGTGCCTATTGAATAGAATTTGCCTATTGACCTCCAGTGCTATCTTACAGCAACGTCGTGAAAGCTCAGAACAAACAAATGGGAGAAAAAAAAAACAAGTGTATTATTTTACAATTACACCAAAGGTTGTCCTTTCAGAATCACCAAGAATCATACGCTTATCTAGACCAAAAATTCATCTAATTTACCCTAACCCGTAACAGTTTTCTTCAACATATATGTCATACGCTTGCTTCAACCTCCTTGGGCCGCCACATCGACTTCTCGACGCAAAGCAGTCCCTCGTTACCCTTGGTGTAGGTCATGCGCACCTCCCACTTCAAGGATTTCGCCATGCTTTCCAATTCATTTATTGTGTCAGCAGTATCCCTCACAATCAGTTTGCCTTCTGGCCTCAATATCCGATCAACCTCAGCAAAAACTGCCAACAGTTTGCATCTGTAAACAAAGAACACGGGTTAGTTGTGCAACAGATTGGCAAACATGCTGATTCTACATATATGTCACGTGCTTGCTACGGTGGTGGTGCTTGAAAAGATGAGTATTTTTTCTGTATTAATCACTTTAGCCAGTTTGAACTTCAGAGTTACATACATAGTATATATATTCACAAACACAAGACAATAGGAATGGTTTGATCAGTTATGCTTCAATGAGCTGGGCTGTAAAGCTAAGCTATTGGTGGCCTTGAAGAAACTGCAGACATTCAGAACACAAAACACTAACCTCTTTTTGAGCTTTGAGAACAGATGGTCTGCATGCAGAAGATCATATGTTCTTGGGTAAGTGCTGAAAGATTCGCACCAGTCATGATACATGCCGAACAAACCACGCTCATAAATGATGGGCAGTGTGTCTGCTGAATCAATTGGCACAATATTCATAACCCAGACCTTTTGGTCCCTCAGGGCTGCAGCAAAACTGCCATACAACAATGTAAAACGTTAGCTAAGAAACGCAATATAAGGAGGTTCCAAAATGCATTACTCAATGCCAGCAGAGTCCAATAAAAAAACATGGTACTGCGTTTGGAAATCCATTATGTGTTCTGCGAAGCTATGCAAATCTGGACTGATATTCAGAAAGTCTAGTCTCAATGAAAATCGGTTTGCCCAAGGAAACTGACATCATTTACTTACCCTCCATATACAGCTCTCATGTCCATGACATTTCTCACTTTAGACCAGTCAATTCCCATGCCATTAACATATGATTTACTGACAACACGTTTCCAGTGAGCATAGTCGGCCTCAAAGTCTTCATTTGCAGGTTTTCCATAGACTCCATCCTTAGAATCATCAATCCAGAAAGGGGTCTTCTCAAGCCTCTGTGGCCATGATTCGGGCCATTTTGACCCTCGAACTGACGGGCCAACAGGCAATTTGTGCATGCATGCTTCCAAAGATACATTCCTGCATATCAAAAGGTTGTGTAAGCAAAGCAGAGAAGTATCTTACATGAATGCGAATGTACGGCACACTCAAAGAACCTAAATCATACCAAGCAGCATCTGCAGCATCAGTTTCCTTGCATAATGGTGGGTTGTTTTCTGGTCTTTTCTCGTAGCAACTGTTATCCATTGGCTTCTGATATATGGCCATACCAACTTGGTTTAACTTATCCTTTGTCTTGACAACCATTTTCCAGCACATGGACTTAGTCAGAGAAGACATGGCTGAAAAGAGTAAGCATTGTGTGTGAGAATTAAAGTAAATCTTGTACAGTTGGCTCATAGCATGTATATCTTCAGTAAGTGCAAGCATTGCCTCATCAATGAAGCTCGGTGCCTCTAATGCTTACAAAATATTCACCATTCTAACTAATAGCAACTGAATTTGTGCCACCGGTATTTGCTGTAGAAATATGGAAAGTCAAGAGTAACTCAACTTTCATTACAAGCAGCATTGTGATCATTGTTTATGTATTTCAGTCTCCAAATCAAAACTTTGGTATCATTATTAGCATGGGTGCCTCGATGCTGTTTCAGAGTTAGAAGACTATATTTTATATTGTTTTGTTTTGCTACCACAAGGAAATTCACGTGGACATTGCTACAATAACTTTGTTCAGTTTGAATTAAATATGAGGAAGCAGTTATCGCAATACCATTCCAAATCTCGACATCTTCTGGGAGCTTTTGGTAAACGGGAGTGGCAGACCAAACAAAGTAACCACCTGGGCGTAACAGGCGGTTCAATTCCAGCAAAAGCATGCCACCTGAAAATACCAAAAGGCAACAACAAGAGTGGCATTTAGAGCAAATCAACAAAAGAAAAGAAGACATTCCAGAAACAAGAGTTACAAGAAAAACCTTCGATGTGCCACGGGACCCTGCAGCGAGCACAATGAATGACATCAAAGACCCTGCTGGGGTATGGAAGTCTCTTGGTGCCCATTACAGCTGATATTGCTGGAATTCCTCTTTCGAGTGCAAATTGTACTTGAGCTTCATGCTCATCTTTTGGAGCAAAAGACATTGTAAGCACGTCTCTATCAAACATGTAACCTCCAAAACTGGCAACTCCACAACCAACATCCAGAATGACGCGGCTTCGTTTGCCCCATGCAATATCAGGCAATGCCTGCAGCCAGAAGTTTAACAAGTAAAGAAAGTAAGCAAATGTCATAATATTAAAGGTAGTGTCTTGAAAGTGCAATTATGAATGTGGAAGTGCGCTATGTAAATAAAAACACAAAAAATTCCTTAAAGAGGTGCAAATATCTTGAAAGATACCACTGAGGCTTGCCTCAGATTTAGATGTGGAATAGCATACAAATAAATGAATCACCGATGCTTCAACGTAACTTTTTCTTTAAAAAAAATCACTGAGGCTCGAAGGTCTAAGAGTGGCTAGCTAGTATTACAAACATGGTACTGCGTTTGGAAATCCATTATGTGTTCTGCGAAGCTATGCAAATCTGGACTGATATTCAGAAAGTCTAGTCTCAATGAAAATCGGTTTGCCCAAGGAAACTGACATCATTTACTTACCCCTCCATATACAGCTCTCATGTCCATGACATTTCTCACTTTAGACCAGTCAATTCCCATGCCATTAACATATGATTTACTGACAACACGTTTCCAGTGAGCATAGTCGGCCTCAAAGTCTTCATTTGCAGGTTTTCCATAGACTCCATCCTTAGAATCATCAATCCAGAAAGGGGTCTTCTCAAGCCTCTGTGGCCATGATTCGGGCCATTTTGACCCTCGAACTGACGGGCCAACAGGCAATTTGTGCATGCATGCTTCCAAAGATACATTCCTGCATATCAAAAGGTTGTGTAAGCAAAGCAGAGAAGTATCTTACATGAATGCGAATGTACGGCACACTCAAAGAACCTAAATCATACCAAGCAGCATCTGCAGCATCAGTTTCCTTGCATAATGGTGGGTTGTTTTCTGGTCTTTTCTCGTAGCAACTGTTATCCATTGGCTTCTGATATATGGCCATACCAACTTGGTTTAACTTATCCTTTGTCTTGACAACCATTTTCCAGCACATGGACTTAGTCAGAGAAGACATGGCTGAAAAGAGTAAGCATTGTGTGTGAGAATTAAAGTAAATCTTGTACAGTTGGCTCATAGCATGTATATCTTCAGTAAGTGCAAGCATTGCCTCATCAATGAAGCTCGGTGCCTCTAATGCTTACAAAATATTCACCATTCTAACTAATAGCAACTGAATTTGTGCCACCGGTATTTGCTGTAGAAATATGGAAAGTCAAGAGTAACTAAACTTTCATTACAAGCAGCACTGATCATTGTTTATGTGTTTCAGTCTCCAAATCAAAACTTTGGTATCATTATTAGCATGGGTGCCTTGATGCAGTATCAGAGTTAGAAGACTGTATTTTATATTGTTTTGTTTTTCTACCACAAGGAAATTCACATGGACGTTGCTAAAATAACTTCATTCAGTTTGAGTGAAATATGAGGAAGCAGTTATCGCAATACCATTCCAAATCTCGACATCTTCTGGGAGCTTTTGGTAAACGGGAGTGGCAGACCAAACAAAGTAACCACCTGGGCGTAACAGGCGGTTCAATTCCAGCAAAAGCATGCCACCTGAAAGTACCAAAAGGCAACAACAAGAGTGGCATTTAGAGCAAATCAACAAAAGAAAAGAAGACATTTCAGCAACAAGAGTTACAATACAAACCTTCGATGTGCCACGGGACCCTGCAGCGAGCACAATGAATGACATCAAAGACCCTGCTGGGGTATGGAAGTCTCTTGGTGCCCATTACAGCTGATATTGCTGGAATTCCTCTTTCGAGTGCAAATTGTACTTGAGCTTCATGCTCATCTTTTGGAGCAAAAGACATTGTAAGCACGTCTCTATCAAACATGTAACCTCCAAAACTGGCAACTCCACAACCAACATCCAGAATGACGCGGCTTCGTTTGCCCCATGCAATATCAGGCAATGCCTGCAGCCAGAAGTTTAACAAGTAAAGAAAGTAAGCAAATGTCATAATATTAAAGGTAGTGTCTTGAAAGTGCAATTATGAATGTGGAAGTGCGCTATGTAAATAAAAACACAAAAAATTCCTTAAAGAGGTGCAAATATCTTGAAAGATACCACTGAGGCTTGCCTCAGATTTAGATGTGGAATAGCATACAAATAAATGAATCACCGATGCTTCAACGTAACTTTTTCTTTAAAAAAAATCACTGAGGCTCGAAGGTCTAAGAGTGGCTAGCTAGTATTACAAGGATGGCACCTAATATGGGATGCTAGGGTAACAATGACAAACCTGCTGAATTGTATCAATGTAGTGGAGTGCACCATTCTTGAACTGAGTTCCACCCCCAGGAAACATGAGATATTCACCAGAGACTTTAACCCAGTTTTGGTGCCCCTTGTACTCGGCAAGCTTGGTGTGAGGAACGTTGCTGTACCAGACCTGCATAAGTAATGTGCCTCCGAATAAGCAAAATGGGACCATTAAAAATAATTCGGTGCAGTAAAATAAGGAATCGACAGAATCACCTTGTCCCTGCTCTGCGGCCACTCGATTGGGCGTTTATATCCCTCTGGAAGTGGAACAAGACAGGTAGGAGGCTCCTCCGGGCAGTGCCTCTCACGATGCTCATAATGTTTGGTTGTCCGAAGCTTCTTGATGGCCTTCTCATTGTCAAGGCAAGGAATGTAATCTGTTGTGGCACTGCTATTACATAATTTCCAGCTATAGCTGGCCGTGTCACCTGAAGATTCTGATGACGCTCGAGTTTCCTTCTCATTCTTCGATTCTGCAGCCTGTGTGGAGAATGAACCGTTCTGGGCATTCGACTCCTTGAGAAGCTCTGCTTGAGCCCCATCAGGAAACACCTCGCTAGACTTGGAGCCCTCTTCCTTGTCTCCACTTTCTTCCACCTTCTCTTCTATTTGAGGTTGCTCCTCCTGAGTAGCATCACCTTCAGACTTTTCTTCTTGATCTTCCTTCTTCTCACCATCATCCTCATTCTTGGTCTCATCATCTTTCTTTTCCTCGCTCTTCTCCTCTTCATCTTTCTTCTGCTCCCTCTTCTTCTCATCCTCCGAATTGTTCACGTCATCTGACCGCCCTTCTGATTTTCCATTTGCATCATCGAACATACCCTTCTCTTTTGGTCGTTCCGGCTCCTGTTCTTCGGCCTTCTCCACCGGCTTCTCCTCCGTATTCTCAGTGAACCGCTCTTCCTCAGAGGATTCCTTGTTAGTGGGTTGTTCTGGGATCGTATTGTCGGTGTCCTCAAACTTCTCAGCACCTTCACCAGCATTGCCAGACCCTGCCTCACCAAAATTCAGAGGTGGGGCCTGCTTCCTCACCTCCGACTTCTTATTGGACACCATGTCCAGCGGGAAGACGGTGGACGACGTCATCATCCACGCGCCGACCAGGCAGAGCGCCACGAAGACGACGACCGTGGTGGTCGTGCAGAACGACGAGGACGAGGAGGACTGCCGCCGGCCGTCCATCTTCGCGCCGCGGCCAAACGCCATCAGTCCCTCTCCCTCTCGCACATGCACCGGGTCACCTTCACGCGGTCCGCCTGAGCCAACTACCGGCTCGACGAAGAACCCCGAAAAAATCGCAGCTTGTCTCTGCTCGCACCTGGAACACGCAAAAACCTTGTCAAGAACTGAAATTGCTGCGGGTTTAGAAATCAATCGCTGGATCTAATGAAGCAAAGGCCGGATCTACCGAAGCAACGCGGACTCAACAATGCAAAAGGATCAGTTCTTTTTTGCTACTCCTATAATAATGCGCTTCCAGTTTCCTACTGAAGTAAACCCCTTCCGAAAATAAAAACAAAGAAAGGGCGGAAGAAATCTCCGTGTCTAGACAAATATGGAAAAGAATTTACTAAAGCGCGTGCACGTAAATATTTCAAGAGTTCAGAACTGAAGAACGGGGTCGGTGCTGGATCTGCTGCGGGTTCAGCTAGCTCCGAGCTGGGGTTCCAAACGCGAATTAATCAATGCTGGACTCCAGAAAAATAGCTACGCACCAGTAATCCAGCTAATCGGTGGGACGGAGCAAGACGCTTGCTGGAAGCAGGGGGTCGGACGCAAGAAGAAGAACGGGGCGGGGAATGCGGGGGCGGTGGGGTTCGTACCTCGCCGGAATTGAGGTTCGGTGGCCTCCGGCTCTACTCCGCTCGGATCTCGAAGAGGAGCCGGGAGGGGAGGGGAGGGGAGGGGAGGCGTCGTCCTTGGGCTCTCTCTCTCTCTCTCTCTCTCTGCCTGCACGCTGGCCTCGCCGCGTTATAAAGGCAGGAGCACACAGCTAGCGCTAGCAGTGAAGCGGCCGGGGGAGTGGAGTGTGTGAGCGGGGGAGAGGGAGAGGGAAGCACTACTGCACTAGACGACCGCACAGTACACGCTGGTTGGCTAGATTAGTCCGAAAATCTTGACCTGATGTCCGTTTCGCATGTTTAGCGGTTTTGTTGATTTGCCCTTCGGAAATAATGTTATTTCCGTGACGATACCGTTGTGGCCGGCTGGCGGCAAATTCGTGCTGGGTGGGGGGGTGCACTGCACTCCGGCTTGTTTCAAGGGGCTGGACGCAAAGATCAATTTATCGTGCCTGGAACCAGGAAGGCGCAAATGGCTCCTTCGTCCGGCGCCCAACAGGTAGGAGGCTCCTCCGGGCAGTGCCTCTCACGATGCTCATAATGTTTGGTTGTCCGAAGCTTCTTGATGGCCTTCTCATTGTCAAGGCAAGGAATGTAATCTGTTGTGGCACTGCTATTACATAATTTCCAGCTATAGCTGGCCGTGTCACCTGAAGATTCTGATGACGCTCGAGTTTCCTTCTCATTCTTCGATTCTGCAGCCTGTGTGGAGAATGAACCGTTCTGGGCATTCGACTCCTTGAGAAGCTCTGCTTGAGCCCCATCAGGAAACACCTCGCTAGACTTGGAGCCCTCTTCCTTGTCTCCACTTTCTTCCACCTTCTCTTCTATTTGAGGTTGCTCCTCCTGAGTGGCATCACCTTCAGACTTTTCTTCTTGATCTTCCTTCTTCTCACCATCATCCTCATTCTTGGTCTCATCATCTTTCTTTTCCTCGCTCTTCTCCTCTTCATCTTTCTTCTGCTCCCTCTTCTTCTCATCCTCCGAATTGTTCACGTCATCTGACCGCCCTTCTGATTTTCCATTTGCATCATCGAACATACCCTTGTTCTCCTCATTCCCTTTCGGTCGTTCCGGCTCCTGCTCTTCAGGCTTCTCCACCGGCTTCTCCTCCGTATTCTCAGTGAACCTCTCTTCCTCAGAGGACTCCTTGTTATTGGGTTGTTCTGGGATCGTATTGTCGGTGTCCTCAAACTTCTCAGCACCTTCACCAGCATTGCCAGACCCTGCCTCACCAAAATTCAGAGGTGGGGCCTGCTTCCTCACCTCCGACTTCTTATTGGACACCATGTCCAGCGGGAAGACGGTGGACGACGTCATCATCCACGCGCCGACCAGGCAGAGCGCCACGAAGACGACGACCGTGGTGGTCGTGCAGAACGACGAGGACGAGGAGGACTGCCGCCGGCCGTCCATCTTCGCGCCGCGGCCAAACGCCATCAGTCCCTCTCCCTCTCGCACATGCACCGGGTCACCTTCACGCGGTCCGCCTGAGCCAACTACCGGCTCGACGAAGAACCCCGAAAAAATCGCAGCTTGTCTCTGCTCGCACCTGGAACACGCAAAAACCTTGTCAAGAACTGAAATTGCTGCGGGTTTAGAAATCAATCGCTGGATCTAATGAAGCAAAGGCCGGATCTACCGAAGCAACGCGGACTCAACAATGCAAAAGGATCAGTTCTTTTTTGCTACTCCTATAATAATGCGCTTCCAGTTTCCTACTGAAGTAAACCCCTTCCGAAAATAAAAACAAAGAAAGGGCGGAAGAAATCTCCGTGTCTAGACAAATATGGAAAAGAATTTACTAAAGCGCGTGCACGTAAATATTTCAAGAGTTCAGAACTGAAGAACGGGGTCGGTGCTGGATCTGCTGCGGGTTCAGCTAGCTCCGAGCTGGGGTTCCAAACGCGAATTAATCAATGCTGGACTCCAGAAAAATAGCTACGCACCAGTAATCCAGCTAATCGGTGGGACGGAGCAAGACGCTTGCTGGAAGCAGGGGGTCGGACGCAAGAAGAAGAACGGGGCGGGGAATGCGGGGGCGGTGGGGTTCGTACCTCGCCGGAATTGAGGTTCGGTGGCCTCCGGCTCTACTCCGCTCGGATCTCGAAGAGGAGCCGGGAGGGGAGGGGAGGGGAGGGGAGGCGTCGTCCTTGGGCTCTCTCTCTCTCTCTCTCTCTCTGCCTGCACGCTGGCCTCGCCGCGTTATAAAGGCAGGAGCACACAGCTAGCGCTAGCAGTGAAGCGGCCGGGGGAGTGGAGTGTGTGAGCGGGGGAGAGGGAGAGGGAAGCACTACTGCACTAGACGACCGCACAGTACACGCTGGTTGGCTAGATTAGTCCGAAAATCTTGACCTGATGTCCGTTTCGCATGTTTAGCGGTTTTGTTGATTTGCCCTTCGGAAATAATGTTATTTCCGTGACGATACCGTTGTGGCCGGCTGGCGGCAAATTCGTGCTGGGTGGGGGGGTGCACTGCACTCCGGCTTGTTTCAAGGGGCTGGACGCAAAGATCAATTTATCGTGCCTGGAACCAGGAAGGCGCAAATGGCTCCTTCGTCCGGCGCCCATCGTCGCGTTGCCCGGTGTCGGTGGCGGTCGACGTCGGCATCGCGCCGCGCTGTGGTGTGGGGTCGATTCGGGATAAACCCACCGGGTCCCGTCCCCAGGGGCCCAAGAGTAATGGCTAATGCCGCCTGCCCAACCGACCCGCGCGCTGCGAACGCTGGGCATGGTGGATTGCTACGGAAATGCCGAGTTGGGGCGCACCAAACCGATCCCAATTGGCCAATTCGTTCGTGCTGCTCGCCGACTACCGCTCGCTCGTCAAGTTGTTGACTGGTTTCAGCTTCAGGCTTTCGTTGACCCTGCGTTGATCACTCACTTCGGTCAGCAGCAGCAGCAGCAGCAGGTCAATTCTGCCCCGAGCAAGAGCGGAGAGGAGCCCGTCCTCGTTTGGCAAGCGAGCGAAGCAGAGCAGCACCGCGTCGCCGGCCGCGGCGACACTAAACCGCTGATGCGCCTACCCAAAGCCAGATCCGAAGAGGGAGCCCGTGGCTATAGACGGCGCCACGCATGTGCTGCGCGCTCCCGGATCCGATCGATCGATCCATCGGTGGATGCCACTGAGCTAGTAGTAGCTCGACTCCGCGATCGGCATCGGCGCATCGCGTCGCGTGGATCGTCATGATGCGGCGGATAAGAAAGGAGAGCCGTGGCCTTTATCCAAGCAAGCGGCAGGAGGGCCCGCCCGATCCGTGAGCATCAAACGACCATCGAAGTGCCTGCCTGATCGCGCGCGGCGTGTCAGCTCATCCACGTTTCCCAACGAAATGGCGTCGCTTTTGCGTGGAATCTTAAATTCTTACAATACGTGTTTGAAACTTCAGGGAATGTTGGTTTCCTCTGTTTGACAGAAACAAGCTCACGGCCGGGCTGTTTCGTCGTCCTCGCAGTCTTCACTTCGTCTCTTAAGACGTTGCGAAACGAGAGTGCGCGAATTTTACGGGACCTGTTTCGTGCAATCTGCGACTTTGAGAACCACAATTAAGATGACACGCAGCCGTGACGGAAGTCGTGTGGTAAGCAAAGCGTTTAGGGAATAATTTAGGTGCAGAAAGATTAGAGCGAAAGGTGCGAGGTTTCAGTTGCTTGGAACGCACCTGATCGCCCTCTAGGGTTGGGCAACACACAACCGAGCACGTCAATCACGAAGTTCCCTTTCGCCTGGTACGTACGACCACCAAATAAAATCGCATCATGCACATAAGTTGGCGGTTGGCTCGGCTCTTCTTTCCCCGACTTTTCCGTGCAAGGACAGCCATGGCACGGGACGGGAGTGCGTGTATATCCGATTCCGGCAACCAGAGGAAATCGGGCCACCAAACCCCATAGGCACGGCCAGTGAGTGCGCTCACTTTCGCCGACTCCGGCAAAGCGGTTTTGCTGTTTTTGACGTAGAATCTTCAGTGTTTGGGGGAAGGCACTTACGTCCAACTAAAATACTCGGAACAAAAGGACCATGCCGTGACG
>LAPY01000064.1:294943-306104 GCA_000970635.1 Eragrostis tef
TCATAGGGTGCCGGCCGTGCGCGCGGTCCTGGCGGCGACAGCCCAACCTCGTACCCGCCCGCAAGCGGCGTGATGCTCTGCGAGAGTTGCCTGCGCTCGCATCAGATCTGCTGCTCCTGCTCGCATCTTTTCTTTTGTGATCGGAAAGCACTCATTGCCCCCTGCCCTGGCATGCCCATCCATCCGCCGCACTGGCTCAGTGTCAGTCAGTTACCACCGTGGATCGTGCCATTCCGGGGCTTTGAAATCATGCATGGGCCGCGCGGCTGTAGTACCGAGTGTCGTCTGGAACGCGCGAATGCGTGAGGATTCGCTGTTCCGGCCAAATGTGAAGGCACGCGACGCGGTTAAGAGTCAAGACTTTCATACCGCTAGAGATCGCAGCTTAGATGTCGCAGTTTGAGAAAGAGAAAATCCGAAGGAGGCAGAATAGCGAGTCAACGATCCTTCGGAATCGCTGGTTCATACGTCTGGGCATCCTACAGATGGCCTAAGGTTCAAGGAACTGCTTCTCGGCCTCAGGCTCTCAGCTATTGAAAGTTCCAAGCAGAAGCAGAGGTCAGCCTAACTTCAATCGTCGGCACAGATGCCTTCTGTCATTTGCCTTCTTTCTTTTTCAGGGAGTCAAATCTCCTTCCTTGACTGGCAAATAACTGATCATGGCAGGGAAGCTCATCAAAGCGTCAAAGTACTAAAATGGAGGACCTTCATTGCTACTGACAGAAATGTTCACAAATTTCGGGCGGAACTTACTTTCTCTGAACCACAATTTATTTCAGGTATTTACACTGTTCTAAGTACCTTGGACGAAGAAGCTAGACACTGCTACATACGATACACATAACTACTACATATACTACACTGCATTACACTTTGCTCAGCGATGAAGAGAATTGTGAACGGAGGTCGTGAGATATACAGATACACCAGTACAACAGAAGCAAATTGCGCGGCATGTGCTTTCAGATGACGACGGCACTGTATTTCTCAGGTCCATCATACTCTGCAGGCTATGGATTGAAGGCTCACTGCCCCTCTGGTCTCCACTGCGTCAGTGCCATTGTGGTGCTGAAGCCCTGCATTGGATGGGCGATATGACTTCAATAAAGAGTGAAAAGGCGCGTAAACAGAAAGACCTCAACAAGGCATCATAAGATTGCTTTTCATTGTTCATGATGAGTAACATACTTTGGCTTTCTTCCACCAATCGGTAATGAGTTACTGGCGTTTGGTTTGCTCATCATTCGTGATGGCCGACGTGGTGGAGGTGGCGGTGGTGGTGGCTGCAAAAATGAGTATGGCAAAAGGTCAAATCTCATCTGAAGGCATAAAGCTAAATCTCGTCCACCAACAAAATGAATATCTTAGAAGTCAGCAAGAAAGTCGTAATAAGAGTACGGGGCTGTTGAAGAAAGTCATACCTTTGGAGCCCTCGCTTTTACATTTCCAGTCTGCAAAGGAGTTGTTTTCTTCGATGTGGATGCTCGAGATTTCATTGTTGCCTGAATGCCCTGTACAAAGGTCCATGCCAGTTGTTAAAAAGTCCAATTTTTTGTTTGTCTCAAAAAAAAGTCCAATTTATTTGTTAATGCAATATTTACAGTGAATTCATTTCAGTTATAACTGCTTCCACTTCGAGTTGGATGAGACTTGTTAAGATGCGGTGTTGTGGTAGCTTACGACATGATAAAGTACTCGGAATTCAGATGTAAGTTGACCTGGATCACTTGAATAGAGAAAATCCAGACTGCGCTGTTGGGCCCATTGGTATAGCCTAATGATCAGGCTTGCATTTTGATGTAGCAAATGGAAAGTAATTTACAGTTGGAGTGATAGGATGTAAACACAGTTTACTGTATTACCGGACAGGGGTACAAAAGTTAATAGCGACTGTCACATGCATGAAAAAGAAGAATCGCAAATAAACCACAGGCAGATTACCTCTTTCTTTTGGGTTTTAGCAACTACTGCCAGTTCACCAACATTAGAACTGAAAACTTTCCTTGGAGGAAGGTTAACGGAGCTACAAGACAATAATTTATTGTTAGAAATATAGCAAAGACAATTTAAATTACCTTAGAAACATCAGAGGATGTTCCTACAATAACCTAGATTATCACCTTGATTTCTGTTTGCCAGATACTGGCAAGTCCATCCTTCTTGATCTGGTTGAGCTACTATCCAATGCTGAAGGGGCCATCAGTCTGTTGGTATTGCTGTTTCAAAAAAGCAGGTAAACAAAAAATGTGACCAAAGTTCCACAAATGAAAAGCAACATTTTCAAGAATCTGTCAGTGTGTTTGCAGGAGTAACCTTTTTGTTTCCAGCTGGCTAGCAGCTTTTGGAGTGACAGCCATTTTCAGATTTCCCTGCATGAACAAGCAAGATGTGAGATACTCGTGGCACCAAATTTTTCCATCAACCAAATATGAATTAACAACCGCCTCAAATTTTAGAAATTTTACGAGCAATATTTGTAACATGAGGTGCTTCAGTTATTGTTATGATAATCTCACAACAAAGAAAGTTTCTACTATGATACGAAAGGGCACTCCAGCATACCACTGTGGTTGTATCACTCTTCGAATGAGCCACAGCTGCTCTTGGCTTGCCAGGCGTTTTCACATCTGTTCTAAGAACACTCTCCCTGGTAATAGTGCGTCGCTCTCCAGTAGAGGGACGGCGGATAGTGGAAACATCAGCGTTCTTTGATGCATTCTCTCTTTTGGCAGGGCGTCTTTCAGAAGTAGAGGGGCGGCGTGGTGTAGAGACAATGGATTGCTGTTGAGCACGATCACGGGTGACTGGACGTCTTTCAGCAGTGGAAGGACGTCGCAGTGTGGGAACATCATCAGGCTTCTTTGAACTCTCCCTTGCAATGGATTTCCGCTCCCTAGTAGAGGGCCGTTGTGCACCTGCTGAGGAAGGTCTTCTAAGACCTGCAGCCTTGCTCTTTTCTGCAGTGCCAGCCATCTTCTGGGTTGCGGCATTCGTTCTTTGCAATGGATGAACATTACCCAGTTTAGTCTTCTGGTTCATACTTGTACTGGGTTTCATTAAACCAGGCCTCTGAAATAAACATATTAGATATGTTATGACATTTACCAAACAGTTCTTGTTCTTGGAAATAAAACAAAACATACACTCAGTTTGCTAACTGAGTACATTTAAGTAACAAGATGATATTGTAATAGTAGACAGCAGCAAAGTTTTTCTTGTATAAAGGAGTACTGAACTTTACCTCACGAGGAAATGTGTAATCTAGGGCACTTTTTGAAAGGGATTGAACTGATTTCGGTATAATCTTTGGAGTGTTTCTAAGCTTGGAGTTCTTCTCAACAAGTCTTCTAGGAGTTCTTGCAGCTTCATATGCTCTTCTAGTATCATCATGACCAGAAAGACTATTCTGCTTCTTCACACCTATTTTTCTTGCAGAATTATCTCCGGAAACAGTTTCTCTAATATCCTGATCTGTTTGCTGCAGAGCTCCAGTAGACGAAGAAATATTTGATGAGAAAAATTCTGTAATGACGTTCTCATTTCGTTGGTCGTCATAGCACTGCAGTCCATGCTCTGAGGTGGTTTCTTGCACAGCTCCTTCCATATAATCATCCACAACTGTCCCAGATCCAGTGGGAGTTTCAAGATCAGCAGCCTGCTCATCTTCTGCTGTCTGGCTAGATTCACTACCGTCACCACTGTACTCCAGAGTAAGTTCTGTTTGTTGGTTCTGCTGCTGTGAAGCCTTTAGTTCCCTGATCCTCTTGTAATACTCCTCAAAATAAGCCTTCTTCTGAGCGACTAAACCGTTGAATTTTCCAAATTCTTCATTGCGCCGGTCATTCGTAAATACAGACCACTTCTCCCAAGATAGCGACTCCACTTCAAATCTTCCAAAGGATATGGAACCATGATCAAGTGTCTGGGATACAGATACTCCCTGAGGAAAGTTAAGAATTACAGCGAAAGTGTGTGAGACTACTAGAGGCCAGTGATTCGTGCCAGATGAATTTTGTAATGATTTTCTCTTCTTTGGATAAGCTAATTTCTCATGGAATAAGTAAACTGAACAAAGCTCTAGAACGAATAAGAAAACTCACTTGAGAATCATCAAGCTCAGTTGTTTTTCCTTGTGACCATGCAAAATAAGTTTGATTGACCTCTGTCGCCATCATGTAACATGTGCCTAATTCATCATAGTTGGGTGAACTCCACTGGCAAACTCTGCAAAAGGAAAAAAGGGTTGAAAAACGTTTATAATCCAAACATGACAATATAGCTGAAATTTGATCTGAATTGCTAATATAATATAGTTTGTTGTCTGCTTAATTCTAAAGTTGAATGTACGACAAAACAAGTCCTCAAACTTCGGACAACCCCGTATCTGAGAAGCAAAAACTCGAAACTAAACCGCAGCTGAAGACTGAACGTGGTAAAGAGCCAACACTTGTAGAACAGTAACGTTCTTGGAATATAGAACTGTCCGTCCCTGGATCAAGTCAATTCTACTTGAAGCATGCATCCAACATGCGGCACTCGTTTCAGCATCTATCCTTTCCTTTCGGGTCAAGTTTCCACACACGCAGAAAATTCCAACCTTCTTCCCAACAACTCTTATCATGGCGTTATTCGCTCACATGTCAAAAACTCATATTAACCAGTTGCAAACTTGCAATACAAAGTACAACAATATGCAGAGCCAAGTAAAAAGATAAATAAAAACACTAAACGCCACTTCAACAAACAAAAGGAAGAATGAAAGCTCCCTGTTTCCCAAGAGTCAGCGAATGAAGAAAACACGGAACTTAGCATAAGCAAATGCATCTGCACAATTTTGCGATGATTGATCTACCGCAACAAAGTCAAGAGCACAATCGCGGCTCCTGGCCGACACAACTGTGAACAGACGTGAATTCAGCATTCAGGGCGTGTTCTACGAAGTATCACGACACCAGTGACACACTGACACAGAACGGAAAAGGAGGGAAGAATAATACGAAAGAGAATTGAAAAAGGCCAAGCTGGCCGTAATCATTAGGGGCAACAGATTCGTTACAGATTACCATCAAAGTGATAATTAAACTGAACAAAAGAAAGGGGAAAGCAAGAAAAGAGAGGCCACCGAGCAGTTACATAGCAGAAAAGATAGGAACTGGCTCACTGAGAAAAAGGAGCGCTTTGGAACAGCAGCGGATTATCCGATGAATCCAAATGTTGGATGAAATTTATTTTCTGCCAAACAAAAGCCGAATCGAATATGCATCATTACGGACATGCGTGGCATAATTCAACATCTCCGCGGCAACGCTGAGGCGAACCGGTTACGAACTCCACAAAGTTTAGAGCTTCGTAGCGCGACGAAACAACAGGAAAGAGAAGAAGAACGGCCATCTCGGTGAAGAAAAAAAGGAGAAAATTACGCAGCACTGGATCTCAAAAGGAAATTTTGGAACCGAAAAGGCACTCTGCGGAAGGAAACCGGAAAATTTGCACACTGCGCGCCAAATCAAGCAAAACTCCTCAGCATTGCTGAATTCCTCACCAACCGCCGAGCACGGCCACGTCCCCGCTTCGAGAGCTCGTCGTCGTCCCAAAAACAACCCACCAAGAATCTCACCGGTGCACCCATGCGCGCCCACGGACAAGAAACGGAGAAGGATAAGAGCCGAATTCTCCGGTACCTGACAGGAAGAGCGCCGCATGGGATCCTGCGAGCCGCCGGACCAGATACGGCCACGGGAAGCTCGGTCGGTCGCTGTTGAGCGGTGGCGCCGCCGCTGCGCGGGTGCGGTGTGCAGCCACGGGGGAAGAACACAACGACGCAGGTAGGTAGGTGCGTGCGCCAAGGCCAGGACGGAGCTCTCTTAAATTCTGGGCGTGATTAGCGCCTTCTAATGTCGCCGCGGTCGAGTTAATTACCACGGCGATTCGTTGCGTGCTCACGCGCGGGAGGCTACTGCTAGTTCACTAGCGAGAGTGAAGCGTCAGAGTAAAGCCAGGCTCCGTGTTTCTGACACTGGGTCCGCGTGGGATGGACCTTTGTTTCCGTGTATAATTAGCATGAAAGTTAACAATTGCGCTGTGCAAAAAAATGTGCGCAACTTGCTAACATTGCAAACCATCACAATTCTCTGTGAATCCCCCGCTAACAATTGAATCCCCGCTAATTCTCTGTGAAGTTCGGTCAGCCAAAATTTGAGATTGTCAGCTATATGGTCAGGTAGCATGGAAATTTGCTGCAAAATTCCCTTTCCAACAACAGAGATTAAGAGTGCGCGCACTAACATTAGCACATGAGGGGGCAACTGTGTCGTGTAACGGGTGTTCACAACGCAAACCATCATAATTCTATGCTCATAACCGCAATATAACCGGTGCTTTGTAAACAAATTGTTTGGGTGAGGTGGTTAATCATATGAGTTTCATTTCCCACAGTACTCCACAAATGATGTGCACTACAGCAAATAGATAGACCAATATGCTAAAAGGCTACCACTAGCATTCGGTTAAGGTGAGATTGTACTCCTCTAGCTTAACATCAAGTTGAACAGTTGTGCAAGTGCAAGGTTGGACCTCAGCGACCAAGGTAGGTTGGTCGAGGATAAGACTAAGGGGCAGCACACCTAAGCAACAAGCGTCCCAATTATTGAAAATTAGAGAAGTTGATTGATGACAAGTAGAAAACTCGGGAGAGGCTTTCATCTTCAACATCTTTCCGTGCCAGCAGTTGTCTTTTCCTTTTCTTCCCTCGAGTCGGATCAAGAGCGATTACATATGGTCCCACTGTGGTGACAAGGTGAATGCATGCTAAATTAGGGCACTGACAATTCATAAAAAGGTAGAATTTGTTTGGGTCCCATGTGTGTTTTTACCTAACTAACGTGAGTAGATGAAGTTCATGATCGATTGATCGCTGGCCTCAGTTTTAACGTCCAAGATAAGATTGCATCACCACGGTAATCCACCCACCTGCCGCCAGGAATGTCTGTCCGATTAAGACATACAACTCCTCGCAAGATCTGACTATGCTAGGGAGGTATAAAGGTGTTGTCTCATAGACGGTCTCATTCATGACACTTAATCATAAGACGATTTGTGAGACTACACATACAATGGATGATTGTTTTAGTTGTCTCATAGTAATTGTATATTCTCTTAATTTATGGATGGAAAAAAGAATATTTACGTGAGAAAAAAAATGTTTATGAGTTGCATGACAACTACAACTCATACAATGATGTGTAAGCCGTTTCATACTCCTAAACTTTAGCACTTGTGGTGGTTGCCTCGCAAAATAACCGTCTATTTTTTTTGCCTTCCTCTCTCTTCCACATCATAAAAAATTTTACGTGGCATTGCATGAGACAGCTTACCTATTACGTTGTACCTGCCCATAATGGAGAATCCCAGCCTTTCCGTGCACAGCAAACAGCATGCAGCGTGCGTGGGCATCATCACTTTCCCCGGGCGATCGATTTGCTCTCGTGCCGAGAGAGAGCCGTGATAACGCAGGCAAGCCATCAACGGCATCACGTTTGTAATCGTAACAAACCCTCGCGCGCGGCGGGTACATTGCCGCACATGATCGTCGTCGATCGAGATCGATTAGCTTTTCACGCGCGCTGATCGTGACGGTCAGGAGACGAAAAGCGTGCGCATGCATGGGGCTCGTTGGATCTCGGAACAAAAGCGATGGAAAAGGGAAGGGAGAGGCCTTGCGAGCGCACGTTGCCGGAGCATGCCACATGCGGGCGCCATGCAGCCGTGGATGGATCTCGATCTGACACGCGAGCCTGTCGCCCATGTTACCTTCTACTAATACGAGCGGAAGCTGAATCTCCCACGATCCTGTCTCATGCGCCTGTCCGTTTTTTGGAGTGTTGGGCGGCAACGCCGATGGATCGGAAGCTGCCCGCCGAATCAGCTTCAGGCACCGGTGTTCTAGGCTAGTTGGCTGTATTTTTCTTCTTCCTCCTTCCGGACAGAGGACGATTCCAATCATGGAGTCGGGGCAGGAACAGTTGCGGCGTACTGGTGCCGCGCTCGGGGAATGAGAGGGCGACGTCACATGGGGCCCGGATGCCACGGCGGGAGGCTCCCCGGCCTCGACCAGAACGTGGCGTGCTGGCCATTGGCTCCTCGTTTCCTCTTGGGTTCAGTAGCCTCCCCTGCAGCTGCCCTTCACTCAGTCTCTCTCATTGATATTCTAAATTTCTAAAATCGTCAAAGGTAGTCCACATGCATGCATGGTGTTTATTAACCTGATGACAGCCAGGGATGTTCCTGCCGACATGCAACCTAGTCTCTTCTTATTCTTCGATAAACTACACTTTTCTTCAGTCCCCCGCTGGGTTTCAGTAAACTACGGTTACTGAACCTTGTGTCCAAACTGAACGCCGTTGCCTTATTCCCACCGGTTGATCGATCGAGCGTTCAAGTCCAACCATTTGCAGAATGTGTTCCTCGATTCCTATAGGTGATACTTTAATCTTTGTTAAACTCTCTTCTCCCACTTGCAGTGGTAGTAAGCTCTAGCCAGCTAATTTTTGCCATGGCTCTCGAAGAAACAAGCCATCGCAGCTAGCCTGGCTGGTCAGATCTGACGTGTGAGGACCGATGAGGATCACTGATGACTCACTCATGGAGCCATGGCTAGGGTCAACATGTCGGACCCGGGCCCAGTTGCGAGTGACGAGGGGCGCAGGCGGTCGTGAGCTCGGAGAAACGTCCAAAGAGCCCCCACATGAAGCCCACATGGCCTGATCGATGGCAGTGCAAGAATTATGCATCTCATGACATTCACTTGCAGGAATCTTCCCAGAGGAAGACACTCGATCTGGTCATTATTCTAGGATTGTCCCAGCGGATCGATCTCAGGAACAACGAGGATGCAGAATAAATCAATGCTTGGAGCATATACCTTCTTCGGCCATTTCTGCACTCACCATAGCCGGTAAAGGTCAACAGTTTCAGACAACCGGTCAATATATTCAGCAGAATGAACTGACACTGTTCCATTCACTAACTAATCTTGTTTCCGTTAGACCGATGTTTGTTGTCAGTATATATGTCACTTCTGACAGGAGTTAGGAAGAAGTACCGATGACCATTTTGTTTCCCTTTTTCTTTTCGTTTGTCAGCAGGAAGAGAGTACTTTCTAACTAACTAATCTTCATGGCTCTCAACATACCTAACTGCTAGATATAGGCATCGACCAAATCATATTCTGGGGGACTGGAGATGGATGCCCGCCAGCTGCCAACAAACCCAACGCCTGACCAAGTTAAGAGAGAACAAACGGATGGATGGGCATGCGGCACTTTGCTAAGGACGATGTACGAGATGTGAGCCATCGTCTAGATAGACTTTGCACGAGTGCCTCATCATTGAGAGGTCCATGAATATCAATGCCGCCTTTCTCTTCAAGCTTTTCCGGCCGGTCTAGAGGCCCCAACTGCTTCGTGAAACCAGAACGGAAAGCGGAGCCCATGACAGGGCCAGGGCACCATCCACTCCATGCTTACGCGGGAATCTAATCTGCTGCACTCGATTCTTCCACTTTTCGTCTTTCTCGCTAGGTCAAATTATGAATCTGCCTTAATTTTCTCGCAAGAAATTTGCATGAGGCCTGTTTTGCTCTCGGTTCTTGTAATTGAGAAACATATCAGTCTGACACGCCTGACTCATATGGTTTACGTGTACTGCGTGATCAAACTTATTCACTTCGTGGGAGCAAGTAGCCAGGAAACACTATCACAGTTTCTCGTCTAGGAATATTCGGGAGGAGGGCTTCATTTTGGGGATCGGTAGTTGGGCTTTTTCTTTCCACCGGTCAAGATGGGAGCCCATCAGTTTTATTTTTGCGTACTTGAAACGGAGTTTTCTACTTCTCTTCCCCATCCATACAGTTATCTTCTTTCTTAAGACAAGAAATGCTTTGCCACATGGATTAGGTGTCATCACTCATGCCACATGGATTAGGTGTCATCACTCATGTAAAAGAAAACTCATAAGATGGGCAAGCATTTTATATATGCATATTCAGGATATATATCAAGTATGCAAATTTCAGGGTCTATATACATTGTAAAACACACATACAGAGTGAAATTGCATGTACCTTTTTGTTTCCCCAACATAAAAGAACAACTTCTTGCTTTATGAGAATAAAATATGAAGACTATATGGTACCACCCAGCAGGGATCCGTTGAAAACGTTAAATGGCCAGCATTGGTTTGTTTTCTTTTCCCTTTTTTTTTTTTGGGGGGGGGGGGCTGTGTCACCTTGCCCTTACAGACTCGAACATATATAAATGCTCTGCTGCCAAATTGACACACTCTGCATGACTTAATATCTATGTTTTATGTGTGGAATATTCATCCAAGCTGTTCCAAGAAGAGGAGGTCCTTAATATATGAAGTATTGTTTAAGTTCTCCTCTGAATTCCGCTCCGTTTTCTTTTCAGGGGCTTGAGTTCTCCTCTGAATTCCTCAAATTTGAGTTCTCCCCTGACATCAGACCTTTCAGGGGCTTGGGACCAGCTGCAATACAGAGCCGAGCGTCCTGTTTGATTCGGTTGGCTATTTGCTCGTCGTTTGCAGCTATTCTGTTAATAACAACAAGAAAATCAGCAAGCTGTACATGGCCTTGCACCGTAGCAAGAAGAAATTCAGTTAGGTACTACCACGTACATCCTCGTGAAAATCAGAGAAGCTAGATCCAGGATCAATGGCCATTGAATCCTAAAACTACTACTCGTATATCACGTTCATACGACCATGGCGAGCTACATCCTAAAACTTGTATTCTCAATAGACGTCACTGTGGCTTTGCTATCCTCTCCCATTGATGCACCCCACGCGGCGACCCGTTTCGTTGTCCGCTCGACTAGGTCGACACCAAGCTCGATTGGTCCATGTCGCTGTCTTCTCCGACGGCTGCGATTGGCGGCAGGAGCAATAGGACACCTCGAGCGGCGAGACTCTGGACGAGCTCCTCCGTCGCCACGTAGTGTATCACTCATCATGCACCCACGTTTGATGATACTTTCTCCGTTTTTTAATAATTGTCAGAGTTGACTTTTACTTTTCAATTTTGACCATTATTTTTTCATTAATACATAATTAAACTTTTATAAATATATTATGTTACCAAAATACT
>LAPY01000064.1:328782-342343 GCA_000970635.1 Eragrostis tef
TGTTGGAGTGTGTTTGGCCCATACAGAGGCCCATGTGTGTTGGATATATATACCCACCCATCTAGGGTTAGAGGAATCAATTCGGCCAGTTCAATCCTGACTCTAACACTGTCCACTATCCATTCCATATCAGGGCCAGTGTATTATAAAGAGAAAACGCAAGGGCTAAGAATGCATATGTACACATATGCACGCCACACGCAGCAGCAGTGGCGCGCGCGCACAACAACTCCCCTTCTTTAAAAGGAAACGACTCTGTGCGCGAGGCTCGTCCATGCAGCTGCCCTATCTCTTCCCTCATAACGTCCCATCGTCTGGCAACGAGACCTGATCTCGCATCTCGATCTCCAACTCCCAGCTCTCCAGATCGATCTCGGTAAGAATTCGAATACGAGAGACGAAATGTGTTCTTGGTTCTGTGTACGTAAATCCATAGATCTGCCCTTATTTCTTTTCCTGGCCATTCCATTTTCCTTTTCTGCTATTTCTTGGGGTTTGTTCTGGTTGCCGCAAATGGCAGCAGGGTAGAATTGGGAGTCTGCGACTGCGACGAGTTTGCTGCAGCAAGGGAAACGAACTGCGCCCAGAAGCAGCTGGCTACCTAGCTGGCTAGATCTTCTGTGTGCAAATTTGTGGATTTGGCTTGCTATTTTTGCGCCTCTAGCAGATCTTGTGGCACTTCTAGCTAACTCTCTTCTTGCAGCATGCGCTTTTTTTCTGGCTTTAAGCTGTTAATTTTATTTTTCTCGAATACAAGCTGTTAATTTCTTGAAGTCATGTGCTTTTGTCCCAAGGTTTTGCATCAAAACTTTCTTTCTACCTTTGAATTACGTACCCCTGCTTGTATCTTGTGACTCTTGTTCATGTCTCCGTCTTCTGCTGTCTTGGCCGGATGCTAGGCAGTTCTGGGTTGTTTTATGTTGGAAACCTTCAGATCTATGTGCCTACTTTACTACTTTTTTGTTGGAAATATGTTATGGTCTCTTTGATCCGAAGACGGAAGCAGCTCTGAAACCTTGAGCCATGAATTCGTGAATCTTTTGTGTTTTATTTTTCTTCGCTACACAACATTTTTTCCTCTTTGAGTCAACCAACAAACGTGTGAAGTTTTGGGCTCTTAGTAATGCTTGTACACAGGGTCTGCTTGGTTACTAGTGATGTACTATCTTAGTTTGCATGTGCTTCTAAGATTGCATCTACACTAACAAACAATCAAGGCGATGCTTAATTTCACAGCTGCATAGTATCAAATTGAACTTAGAACTCTAATAGTTACTCCAAAAAACTAATGACTTTTAAATCTTTTATTTAATCCCGTCACTTATTTTACAAGTTTGCCGGAGTAAAGCATCACAAAGAATGATGAGGAGATTCTTAGATTCGTAGTGCTAGCTAGCTAGCTCTAGCTACTGCCATTATATTCCACCAACGAATTATGATGAACTGGGCATCTCTTCAGGATAAATTGATAGATAATTTATTCTCTTGCATATATACTGCTACTAGTACTGCTTTACTATCAGTTGGTCTAATATAATTTTATTTTACTTCAAACTAAAGGGGCCTGTGACTGCGCACGTGAGGATCGATGGGGAGGGGGAAGATTGAGATCAAGCGAATCGAGAATACTACGAGCCGCCAAGTGACCTTCTGCAAGCGTAGGAATGGGCTGCTGAAGAAGGCGTACGAGCTCTCCATCCTCTGCGACGCTGAGATCGCTTTGATCATCTTCTCTGGCCGAGGCCGCCTCTATGAGTATTCCAACAACAGGTACAAATATACTACACATGTAAGTATATGTTATGGTTCGGCTATGGCTAATTTTCTTGCGATGATAATTAATGCTTCTTGATTCAAACGAACAATCAGCAGATGATGCTGGTTTCCTCGGTGTTAATATAGCTACTAGTTAGCAGTTCATTAATTTATCCTGATCTGATCTCCTGTATCCTGTTAAATAACGACTACTATGCAGGGAATATTATCACACTTATATATGGAAGTGAGCGCAAATTAGAATTTATAGACGTTACACCTCCTTCCATGTTTTTGCTCGTCATGATATATATAGCTTGCTCCATATTAATTTGTCAGTGTGGTGTGTTATATAGTCGATGCCGCTCTCGGTAGATTGCTGCATTTGTGCAATGGTTATTAATAAAGAAGCATATAAAGCACTTGTTGTGTGACAATTGGGACTCTGGTAGATTTCTTTTCCATTCCTGCAAACCGATATTTCACCCGAGCTCCCGTAATTCTCTATCTAGTCCTACAGAGCTTTCTTCTCTGCCATGCATCAACATCATCATCACATGCATCATGCATGACCCTCTCCTGAAAAGGTTATTTCATTTCATGTGCCCTGACAACTCTCTCTCTCTCTCTCTCTCTCTCTCTCTCTCTCTCTCTCTCTCTCTCTCTCTCTCTCTCTCTCTCTCTCTCTCTCTCTCTCTCTCTCTCTCTCTCTCTCTCTCTCTCTCTCTCTCTCTCTCTCTCTCTCTCTCTCTCTCTCTCTCTCTCTCTCTCTCTCTCTCTCTCTCTCTCTCTCTCTCTCTCTCTCTCTCTCTCTCTCTCTCTCTCTCTCTCTCTCTCTCTCTCTCTCTCTCTCTCTCTCTCTCTCTCTCTCTCTCTCTCTCTCTCTCTCTCTCTCTCTCTCTCTCTCTCTCTCTCTCTCTCTCTCTCTCTCTCATCGAGTGATATTGCATGGAGATGGAAACTGTAGTTCTCCCTGCTCCGCTTCCTTGTTGGTGATAAGGAGACGTTAAAGAGCAACTTTTAATGCTTGTGTCTTGCACCGGGAAATTCACCAAATCCAAATGATGACGCGCGTTATTCTCTAACAAATCTTTATGATCTTTTCATCTTTTTGTGCAAAGGGTACATGTCACAGTACTATATCCCGGACCAGGACTGGAATAACGTGTTGTCCCTAAGTATAGGAATAAACCTGAGTTTTTGAGGATTTTTGCGCTCTTGATGTATCTGCGAGCAACAAAGAACTTTTTTTGTTCTTCTTGGTATGGAGGTTATCGAAGTATATGCATAATGATATCTCCTATAAGCAGCCTTGAGTCCTTCAGATTATGGTTCTTTTCCCAAGACACCATCTTTATATCTTCGTTGATCAATTAAAATAAAATATATTAATATTTAATTTAGTTAGAAAAACACAGATCATTGAGGGGAAAAGAGTTTGGAAGGGGGGCATACTGCACCCTTTTTGTTAACAAGTACTACAATAATTTATCTTTTTCTACTAATCATTATACACAGATGTCTTGTTCTTCGTACGATAAAAGTGTACATTTTACTCCGGGCCATAAAATTATGACACATGTATGAAAACATGAAACTGGGAGGTTGAATTTTTTTTGCAAGAGCTTGTTTTTTATTTGACAAGTAACATTTATAACTAATAGTATGCTTCAATAATATTTGTATCAGCATAAGATCAACAATTGAAAGGTACAAGAAAGCCTCTGCCAGCACTTCAGGATTGGCTCCAGTGATAGATGTCAACTCCCATGTAAGAATTCATTCAATTATTTTTAAACCTTATCCATGGTCTTAAAGTTTTTCACCAACATAAAAGTAGAACTCAACAACAGATAACCATGATATATAAACCGTACTTTAAGTTAACACTACTGATACTGTGACTTTTTTATTACCCCTCTTAAACTCCACATACTGGATTTTGACAGCAATACTTCCAGCAAGAAGCAGCAAAACTGCGTCAGCAGATACAAATTTTACAGAACTCTAACAGGTGAGCCACCTATGATAACCTTATTACTCTCGGTTTGTTTACAAATATGCTACAAACATAGACGTGACTGTTTGCTTCTGTAAATATGCTACCTGTCAGGCACCTGATGGGTGAGTCAATTGGCAATATGACTGTAAAGGAGCTCAAGAACCTCGAAAACAGGCTTGAAAGAGGCATTGGCCGAATTCGGTCCAAGAAGGTATAAGCTTGATCAACAAGTAGTTAAACTGTACGTAATATCAGAAACTATGGATAATAAATAGCAAGTCAGAAAAAAAAAACCCATGTATATCTTCATCCGTATGTGTTTGACAAAAGGCACCTTTTTGCCGTCTGTGCTTTCTTCAGTATTTTCACCTTAGAGTTTTCTACTGTTTTTCTCTTCAGCATGAGCTGCTGTTCGCGGAGATCGAATATATGCAGAAAAGAGTAAGCTTACATCTCTGGTGCTGTCAGATCCATTCTTGCTATTAATTCTCCTAAATATGAAATACAAGCTTGGAAGTTCCACGTGCAATTTGGTGTAGATCACTACTCTTCAGATTGTTCTTATATTTCTCTGTTACTATCCAGGAAGCGGATCTGCAGAATGAAAACATGTACCTGAGAGCCAAGGTACATATATCTCATAATATGAGTTACGGTCTGAGCTGAACTACTGCTGCTAATATCCATAATTAAGTTGTTTTCTGTTCTTCCCTCAATCAACAAACGCGCATCACTCATTGCTTTGGCACACGCACGATCGAACTGGTGTTGAAATAGTACAATGTGCACAGGTTGCAGAGGCTGATCGAGCTCAGGAGCAGGCGGCAGAAGGTCACGAGATAGTGCCGGCGACCGCTGGCGGCGGCGCGACGGAGCTGCAGGCGCTGCCGGCGTCGTTCGACCCACGCAGCTACTACCAGCAGGTGAGCATGCTGGCCGCCGCCTCTGCTTCGTCGTCGCAGTACTCGGAGCATCCTGGTCAGGAGCACCACCAGACTGCCCTCCACCTCGGCTACCACATCAAGGTCGACGCCGCCGCCGGCAAAGGCCTCATCTAGGCTGCCGGGGCATGCTTGTTCCTCGCATCTCCCCAGCATTTGACGGTGATCTCGTGTTAGGACGTATGTCCCTTATCAGCGTGTCTAGCTACAATAATAAAGCGTTTATCTCCGGTACTCCCTGATCATCATCTAGCTGTGTGTGCTAAACTAGCTACCAGATAAGCATACATATATATGTGTGTGGTGTGAGTATCTATGCTATTTGACTCTGTATACGTTGTGATGAGCTCTGATTAATAATACTGGTCATTGTACTGTTCCTAGCTAGACTATCTGCCTATGTACATGCATATTTGCTTCTACGCAGTTATGCAGCATATACGTTAGTACTAGTTTTTCGTCTTACATATGTTTGCCTGAATGCGTGATCGCTTCCGGTGGAGACACGTATTTCATTTGCAAGATCTCGCGTCATTCATACATTTAGCCTTTTCTAGATCACTATGTGCGCAGCATATGTTGATTTTCCGGCTCGAGCTTGTGCTGTTGTGAAGGTGGCATGCATGCCTTCTGGCCCATGAAATGAATCTCTGTTGGGTCCGTGAGCTGGGCCTGATAACAATTCAACGTTTACACTGATTATAACATAATAAAAGGGATAAAGGATGATGCGGCTCTGATGGAGAAATCATTACTATATGCAGACCCTTTGTAGAAGTTAGATTTGTCAGGAAAAGACCAAACCACCTTAAGAAATCAGATTTCCCTTTATCTTTAGTCTAATGTTTAGGTGAAAATAAAACAAGGTCCCACGAACTCATTAGGAGCTGCACGATCAGGTCCGCCCAACCCTCTGCTTCGTCGTCGCAGTACTCGGAGCATCCTGGTCAGGAGCACCACCAGACTGCCCTCCACCTCGGCTACCACATCAAGGTCGACGCCGCCGCCGGCAAAGGCCTCATCTAGGCTGCCGGGGCATGCTTGTTCCTCGCATCTCCCCAGCATTTGACGGTGATCTCGTGTTAGGACGTATGTCCCTTATCAGCGTGTCTAGCTACAATAATGAAGCGTTTATCTCCGGTACTCCCTGATCATCAGCTAGCTGTGTGTGCTAGAACTAGCTACCAGATAAGGATACATATCTATGTGTGTGGTGTGAGTATCTATGCTATTTGACTCTGTATACGGTGTGACGAGCTCTAATTAATAATACTGGTCATGTACTGTTCCTAGCTAGACTATCTGCCTACGTACATGTATATTTGCTTCTACGCAGTTCTGCAGCATATACGTTACTAGTTTTTCGTCTTACATATGTTTGCCTGAATGCGTGATCGCTTCCGGTGGAGACACGTATTTCATTTGCAAGATCTCGCGTCATTCATACATTTAGCCTTTTCTAGATCACTATTTGCGCACAGCGTATGTTGATTTTCCGGCTCGAGCTTGTGCTGTTGTGAAGGTGGCATGCATGCCTTCTGGCCCATGAAATGAATCTCTGTTGGGTCCGTGAGCTGGGCCTGATAACAATTCAGCGTTTAGACTGATTATATATAACATAATAAAAGGGATAAAGGATGATGCGGCTCTGATGGAGAAATCATTACTATATGCAGACCCTTTGTAGAAGTTAGATTTGTCAGGAAAAGACCAAACCCACCTTAAGAAATCAGATTTCCCTTTATCGTTAGTTTGATGTTTAGGTGAAAATAAAACAAGGTCACGAACTCATTAGGAGCTGCGCGTTCAGGTCCCGCCAGCCACAAACCAACAGCTTATCTGCAGATATATAGCTAGGCATTGCTTCAGCTAGAATTATTTTTTTATAAAAAAAAATGCTACGGTTAGGTTAGTTGATCAAATCATTGGTGGTGTATATCGTTTTTTTGAAATAAATAAGGTGGTCAAATCATTGATGTGCGGTGTGAGTGTCTAAATTGTAATGTGTAGTCGTAAAAAAAATCATCAATGTATACCAATATACCACTAAAAAATGGTTGGTATATGTATTTCTTTTTTAATTTTTTTTCTTTCTTTGTGGGGGAGCCGTTCATTATAAATGATACATAGTTAATGCCAATTAAACAAGAGGTTCAAGTCCTAGAAAAATCGGGCTCAAAAAATGATATGGGTTACTGTATGGTCCAGATATTGTAACAATAAGAATTATTTTTTGCCTACTTTGCAAAAAAAAAAAGAACTATTATTTTTCTTTGAATATGAACAGTAATTCAATAACTGTACTCATTTATAGAGTAAGGTTATGTAGCCAACTCCTTTAACTGACAGAAATAGCTGTGCTAATAGTGATTGAGTACTAGCTAGCAACGGAAGGATTCCTCTGTAACATTTAATAGCTGTTGTTGTTGTTGTTGGAATTATTTGGATTAAGCGAAGACATGTCTACCTTCAAAAAAATACGAAGCAGCGTACGGTCCTACTGTGGTACATTTCAATTCATGACAAACTTTTTTTTTTTTTTTTGAGGGCAATGCATGACAAACGTTGTCGAACTAAATTGGTACCTGTACTGAGTCCTTTTTTTGCGAAGTGCTGGTGCCGTATCTGTATCCATAACTGTCACTAAACGAGGCAAGGTTAATGCTTTGAAAAGGACTGCGTGCATATGCACGCACGAAACAACAGAAAGTCCGTGATAAATTCTAAGCAGGAATAAATCGGATTCACACTGAAATAGTTACATAGCTAATGGCCACGGTTTTGCAAAAGATAAACACAAACGCGCGAAGTGACTGTTTTCCTTCTTTGCTCCATGGTGCACAGCTGGACAGACAACTAAGAAAGCAACAGATGTATAACAAATAGAAGAATACTACTCCAGGTCATTCCATCACTCAGGACATCTCTATACAATTAATCGCCACTTTGAAACGTATCAGGGTGCACATTTTGATCCATTTCCTCGTGATCATGTGAAAATAAAATCATTTGGGCATGCTCATAAGTAATTCTGAGGAATTTCTCAGTCAATAGGAGCGGCTGTTCTGTAACCATTAGTTTCCTTTTCCTTCGTGTTTTCCCTGTTCTTGCATTAGCAAGCACGTCCCCATCATAGTCCAGCGAGATCTTTATCATGGATCCTTACTAGAAAACGCTTCTTCTGAGTTACCTCGACAGACCTGTGTGGTCAGGCTTGAGCTGTGCTTTATTATCTTAGCATTTTGTATTATTATCTTCAGTAATCAAACTAGCTACTAGCTCGATAGCCATGATTACTAATGATCAGCGCGAACCCGTAGCTAGCTGTTCAATGAAAATGAGTTCAATCTCCTGCAGGGGCCTAACTGGAACTCGTGTTCCGTTGTGGCCGCTGCACTGACATGTTCTGCATCTACGAATATACTATCGCAGGCGCTGCCCTGTCCTGATTGTCTCCAGTGTGTACGTGTACACGAACTCCACTTTTTTTTTCCTTTCTATTTTCTCTTACTTTTTTCGGGACAAATGATGACCGGACCAACTGCTGATCAATATCATTAGTCGGTTACGAACTTGGCAGCGAGAAACCAATATTAAAAACGTCAAATGTACACAAAGTTTTGTGATTGTTTAGGCCCAATGTTGAGGAACGGCGGCCGCAAGGCGTTAAAATAAGCTCAAGGGTCTCCCATGAAAATTAAGAGCTAGAGAGAGTGTTCTAATGATTGAAACGCGGCCTAAACCAACTCCGAAAATGCTGCACACTCAGACGCGCGCGGTGGAGATGAGTAGGAGCGTTCTTTTCTGCCGTGGAGATAGCTGGCTCTGGTTATGAGGAGTCAACGCCTGACCCAAACGGCCACCTAGATTCCGTTAATTGTGAGGACGCAATTTTTTTGTTCAACTACAGTGTGGCTAGGCGTACACTACTCTGGATGAGTTAATTCATACCATAACCATTAGTTTTGTTAGTCCATTGTTATAGTCGTTAAATATTAAACATTGTTTTGTTAGTTAAAAAAACTATATAAACCCAAGTTTCTTTGAAAACGACATCCACAAAATAAATCGGAGCATGGCCAAGCAATATGCATGCATGCAAGAATAGGTTATATGGGTTGCCATCTCAACATTCACACATTGTCAGTGTATATATTCACGTGGCAAGTGATATAGCTGCACGGTCAATATGATTGCATAGAAATACAAGTAAATATGGCACATTTAAACATTCAGTACAAACATATAGCTATTGTTGACGATTAGACAGAATTTTAAACCACCAGTTATGTTGTATCCCCTAACAATGTACGCTTGATACCCTCGGAAAAAAAAACAATGTACGCTTGATCCATTTGCAAAAACACAATGTATGCTTGATTGCGGCGTGCCAGATGACGTGGTGGGTGCGGCTAGCAGACCCAGCAAGCGAACACCAAGAAATAAGAAACAGACTGTAGTAATAAAAGTGGAAAGGAGGGAAATTACGGGAAACTCCAGAAGAAGAGAGACCTCAAGCATCTGGATTTCTGCGACATATACTGGAGGGAGAGAGAATCCAAAGCCCTTCTCTGGGTTTGTCTCTTCCTCTCTCTCCTCCCTTCTCCCACCCACCCCTTCTCTCGCTGTGGGTGTGCTGCGGAGAGGAGAAAAGGAAGGAGAACAAAAACCAACGCCACCAAGAGCTGCTGCCAACCCTGCACAGCCTGGGCTCTGATCATTGTTTTGCCCAAACTATTACCTTCCTCTTTTGTGGTTTAGAATCACATCTATCCCTTATATATCTCTGCTCTTGGTTATTTGCAAACTCCCTTCTTTCTTAGATTTCCCAGGCTTGAAGATAGGCCTTTGTACCAAAGCTTGCCAAGTAGTTGATGTTCTTGGTTTTCTTGATTTCTTAGGCCTTGGAATTTGGGTTTCCGAGGGCTCTTGTATTTTTCCCCAATCTCGCAATCTTCTAGATTATTTTTGAGTTGTCTTCGTCGCTGTTGGAGGCCATGGACGAGAGGATTCCACCACCGTCCCTCTTGCAGTTCTCACCATCTCCCGTCCATTCTTCCCCTCATCCCCTGAATTCTATGAGGTATTCTGCCTCTGAAAGAGAGAGGTGCGTGACTGCTTCTCTTTCTCTTTCTTGTTCTTAGTCTTTCCTCTGTTTTTCTGCTATTGTTTTTCCTTTTTTTTTTCCTTGGCTCGAGTTCTGGTTAGGTTTTTGATCTTGGCCTTTCGAAATCTTTCCGAGGAGTACGAATTTGATGCTGCCGGTGGACAGTTCCGCTTAATTCCGACCTCCTGGATGCGATGTTGGGAATTGTGATTGATCAATGCTGCCGGTTGTGATGGAAGAGTGATCTGTGGAAATAGGGACTTTTGCTGATCGCCTGTTAATAGATTGGCAAGAGATGTTCGCTCGTGATGGTTTTACTGGAGCAGATAGGCGCTATGTTTGACTGGCCAGTGATAGGTGTAAAGCTTGTGTGTAATATTTCTCTCATTGTTGATGGTGGCATGTAAAACTTGATGGACCTTGCTGTGTAAATCCTATTAAAGTTCTTTTTTTTTGCATTTAACTGTGGGCTTTTAGTTATGTCAAATGTTCGGAATTATTCTTCTGAGTTTGATATATTGGGGCAATCATAAAGTCTAGATGACTACTATGATACTAATCATGCGCTCTCTTTTTTTGGCAGATATTTGGCTGAGTTGCTTGCCGAGAGGCAGAAATTAGCCCCATTCGTGCAAGTTCTCCCTTTCTGTACCAGGCTTCTGAACCAAGGTTATTTCCTTTGCTCCCAGACATTATTGTAGCAGTGCTCACATTTACGCTATCACAACTATAGTTATTGTGTTACTCAAGACATTCACTGTCATTGATTGCTACTTTAGTTCGTTTCAAACTTTAAGGTTAGTTTCAACTGCTGTAAAGTTTTGATGATTGCCTCCGCCACATCACTCGTTTTGGCAATGATTTGGATGAGTCAAAAGATGATTTTTGTGACAAGATTTTGTTGAATTCATTCCTCTTATGTCCCAATATCATGTTTGCTCTTACTTTATGGCTCTTAGAAAGGTAATAATCTGTTCGATTCTTGGCTCTAGATGATAGCTTTTTGTCCACATAATTGACTTCCACCCTGAAATGTACACTAGTTATGTCAACCACAAAGTTTATCTTTTAAGAGTTGTCACTATGCAGCTTGTGCCTATTTTAAACTAGTGTTTACTACTCCTGCACACAACAGTTCAACGCATTAGACTAGAAACCTCTCTGCCTTTGCTCCAGTTTAGATTTGGTGCACAAAGTATTACTGTCATGATTGTGCTAGAACATTGCAACTAATAAGTATAATTGTCTAATTGTAATCATATCTTGTTTAATGTAGAGATTTTACGCGCATCTTCTATTGCGCCTAACCATAATTTTGTTGATCCTGAGAGAATTGAGCATGGTAGCCCATTAAGGCTACCTGGCCACCCGGCGAATGGTCAGCCAATGGATCTAGAGGGCTGGTCAGGGATGCAAGCAGAGGTACTGCAGAATGTTTGTGTTTCAATCGCCTTTACAGCATAGCAGATAAACTTATGCATATGGATTGTGCATGCTACATGTTTTGATTTCAAAGTTTGAGCATGTTGTTCATTGTGCATTTTATATTGTATCTACCACTAAATTTCAGCAACCTAATCTACCAGTTGAATCAGTCATTGGATATGGGATTAAATAACATGACTTGTGTTAAGGAAAACATGAGGAAAATTATTTCTCCATGTCTTCTCACTCCTAACAACATGGAATGTTCAGTTCAAAAAAAAAAACACAATGGAATGTTCCTTTTTTATTTAATTGTTGCTCTGATCTTAATGATGAGGAGTCATTGTATGAATGTCGCTATCAAGGAAGTGATTTCTGTATATTCTTCTTCCTACCTTTTATTGTCAACTTTCCATAATCATATTTATGGAAAATGTTCTCTTTCTCTCAGCATATGGGGGTTCTACAAGCATCTTCAATGGGGTGGAGTGGCGCTCCCACACTTGCTGGCACTCCTGTTGTCAAGAAAGTTGTGAGGCTGGATGTTCCTGTGGACAAGTATCCTAATGTATGAGTGGCTTTCTTTAATGCTTTTGTTTTTATCTTTCGCCAAGGTGCTATGCAATTTCATGAATACTTTGCTATTTGGTTGTTATCAGTACAACTTTGTTGGTCGTTTGTTGGGACCGCGAGGTAACTCCCTGAAAAGAGTTGAAGCCACAACCCAATGTAGAGTTTATATCCGGGGACGTGGTTCAGTAAAAGATTCTGTTAAGGTAACTAATCAACTTCCTTATCTATTTCCCCCCTTTTTGTTGGTTAGATGTTAGATTTGTTGGATAGTATGACACATTGTCGCTTACTCTTTAATTCTTTATGTGGAGTTTTCTTTCAAAAAAAAAGGATAAGATAGATAAAGACTGAAAATATTCACGCCAATGATATCATAGTGATCAAACTTGTTACTGGCTTCTATTGATATGCAATCATTACTCGACTTTCAGTTGGTTGCATTAGATAGTGTGATTATCGATACTACTTTAGTGTCACTGCAGGAATGATAGGAAATTCTAGTTAAGATTAAAATGTTCAATATCTGCTTTAGTTTGGATGCAGTAAGGCTTGGTAAGGATGCATTTTCTAGCTAGAATATTTTACTTTACCAAACATGGTACACTATTATTGACATTTAAAATTTACTTGGTTTTATTTCCAATCATTGATTTAGGTTCTGTAAATTTGTTAATGCTTATGGTTCAGTGGGAAGTAATGCAATATCAGTTAACGCTTTTTAGCTCAGTGAGCAAGCAGAATAGGAATGCTGATGTAGGCTAGACTTAGTTGCCGCTTTATACAATGAACACTAGTTTCACTCATTTAAATTTTGTTGCCATATAGGCTTAATTGTATGGATCTTTAGCTCACTGGATAGAGGGCCTGCTTGATTCTCCATCGTTGTATGATTTCACCTGTGGGTTAAGGTGAATTGCAAGGAAATCAAGCAGGGTTCCTGCATATATAATACTGACCTCATAAATCCATTGTTGTTGTATGAGCTGCAAGTAAGACATATTAGCATTGGCCTTGTCTCTTTTGTTTCTCTGTCGCAGCTAAGTCATTAAATGATGTTAAGATGATCATTTTCTCATTACATCTCTATTTGTGGCTCAGTTTTCAAAAGTAACAACTTCAAGATATACAGTAATCACTGGGTTCATATATTTTTGTACTTGCTGTCTTATCCACATCCTTCTGATGCAAATGTCCTGAAAAAAATGTAGGAAGACAAATTGAGGGATAAACCTGGGTATGAACACCTCAATGAACCGCTGCATGTACTTGTGGAAGCAGAGTTTCCAGCAGATATTATTGACAGCCGTCTAAATCAAGCTGTGTCCATTCTAGAGGATCTACTCAAACCAATTGTATGTTCTCTTGTTCATCTTTTGTATCATTACATCACAGTAATTTAATTTTGGTACATTCTGTTAATATATCAGTCTTGCTAACCTGAGACTGTTGTCAGGATGAGTCCATGGACTATTACAAGAAACAACAGCTGAGAGAACTGGCGATTCTAAATGGCACACTAAGAGAGGAAAGCCCAAGCCCTCACCTCAGCCCTAGTGTGTCCCCCTTTAACTCCACCGGGATGAAGCGTGCAAAGACAGGGCGGTAATCTCAGTTCCTTAGGCTTCATGCTCCAAAATCAGTCATGGTTTAACATCCAATTACAAGCCGCTCTACTGCTGGAGATGATTGGTGATGCATATGCTGGGATCATCAGTGCTGGCCTATGCCTATCATGATCTGCGCGCTTTATCGACATAC
>LAPY01000064.1:343798-359353 GCA_000970635.1 Eragrostis tef
GCAGCTAAGTCATTAAATGATGTTAAGATGATCATTTTCTCATTACATCTCGATTTGTGGCTCAGTTTTCAAAAGTAACAACTTCAAGATATACAGTAATCACTGGGTTCATTTAATTTTGTACTTGCTGTTTTATCCACATCCTTTTCTGATGCAAATGTCCTGAAAAAAATGTTTATATAGGAAGACAAACTGAGGGATAAACCTGGGTATGAACACCTCAATGAACCGCTGCATGTACTTGTGGAAGCAGAGTTTCCAGCAGATATTATTGACAGCCGTCTAAATCAAGCTGTGTCCATTCTAGAGGATCTACTCAAACCAATTGTATGTTCTCTTGTTCATCTTTTGTATCATTACATCACAGTAATTTAATTTTGGTACATTCTGTTAATATATCAGTCTTGCTAACCTGAGACTGTTGTCAGGATGAGTCCATGGACTATTACAAGAAACAACAGCTGAGAGAACTGGCGATTCTAAATGGCACACTAAGAGAGGAAAGCCCAAGCCCTCACCTCAGCCCTAGTGTGTCCCCCTTTAACTCCACCGGGATGAAGCGTGCAAAGACAGGGCGGTAATCTCAGTTCCTTAGGCTTCATGCTCCAAAATCAGTCATGGTTTAACATCCAATTACAAGCCGCTCTACTGCTGGAGATGATTGGTGATGCATATGCTGGGATCATCAGTGCTGGCCTATGCCTGTCATGATCTGCGCGCTTTATCGACATACAATGTGTCTTTGGATGAATGGTCTCTCTGGGCTTGATGTTTGACTCTATTATTATTATTTATTCTTTGTGAATCTGACTCCCTAAATATTAACTTTATTCGTTTGGGTAAGTTAACAAGGCCTGGTTGGTCAAGCTAGTAGCTGGGATTCAATGTGTTGGACAATAAAAAGGTTTTTGTCGGTGTACCTGAAATAGTTTGTAATATGTCAAGTGCTGATGCTTTCGTGTGGTTGTACTAGTAAAGACAGCAAGACTGCTATAGTTGTGACAATGGTTATCTGCATCTACATTCATGTCTTTTTTTCTTGCATTTACAGTTATACGTAGTAGTTCGTCTACCTGAATTCTGGGTAATTTCTCTCTCTGGACGTTGGCCGTGTTTTATACCCCAACCTCCCAAATGATGGTGAGCCACACGACTTTAGCAGCATGCTCTTGTTTCCATGTTGCTTCGGCAGCTTCTGGACGAGATCTCATGTGCATGATGGCAGCTTGGGGCATTAAAGTGCCGGCAGGCCAGGGGTGCAAGCCTGCAAGTGGGGCGCAGAGCCGATCTGGCATGAAAGGCCACTGCAGCAGAAAGGGTCTCAATCATTTGCACGGGCACTTTCACGGTTTGGACAGGGCAGATTCGCATAAAACGTCATGGCCCTTTCGCTGGATTACTTGCCCTGCCAACCCTTTTACATGTGGTCCCATGGATGAACAATAGTTCTGGTTTTGGGGTTTGCATAACATTTTTACGTTATGTTGAGAATCGTGTGAAGCACTTTGGTGATTTTGATAGGCTTGATATTGAAATGGTATGCCTTTTTAAATTTATGAAGTTTTTACAAGCAGGGGACAAACGGACAATTCTTGTAGCGCAATTGATGCCTGAACATTTGGACTGTGACTCTTAGGGTAACCATTAGTCGCATCCTCAAGTAGCAAGGAAGAGTACCCCACCTGTCATCTTATTTGACTATCTGAATAGGACTTGCGAATTAAAATGGCATGATTCAAAAGCAGCCTCTCCCACTGAGTAGGAGACATTGATCCATCAGTAGCATTTTCATTTTCACCTGACATAAGAAGCGTTTTGGACTCAGAACCATAGAGGAACCCGATCGTGTTGAACAATGATGCCGGGAACTCAGGACTTCTTTCAGTGAGATAGCGAGCTTACTGAATAAAAGTATCTGCATGCTTAGGTAGACGAGATTAGGAAAGGATATACAAACCGGTAGTTCAAGTCAACAAATGGGTGCATGATAAAATATGGAAGATTTGAGGCAACGTTCTGAGATATTTCAATATGAAATAGCGCTCGCCAGAAGAACATTGAGTATGGACAGCGACGTCGTGCGTGATATTTCAATTCCAGAGGGAGTCGCAATCACATGGTATCGCATCCTAGCACATGGCCAAAAAACTAATTCTTTTGCACATCAACAGGCCAGAGTATCGGCTAAAAAATCTCTCTACAAATATTCGCTGCAGCAGCAAACAAGGGAAAAGTTCATTTCAGCTCCGCAGCGGCAGGGGCAGAGCCTCAAGAACTCTGGTCCTGAATATATGCACTTCCTAGGCTGCGGGCGCTACATCCGCCTCCACTTGTCGATTTCCTTTGATGTTGCTTTGATCAGCTTCCTGGTGCTCTCCATCAACTCATCAAACAGGACATCAAACTGTTCACTGCATAATATTTGACATATTCCGTTAGAAAGGGCATCACATTTGTTGATTGGAGTGCAGATGAAGAATACACCAAGCACAACTATTCCACTTTGATTGGAGTGTTCACCATAGATAGTTTGCTATGAGCTCACCAAATTCCAACATTAAAAGTAACTTTTATCTCTGACAGAACTAAATTTCAATGCATATCAAAACAATAGGTCATGAATCACTTTGAATTAGAAGAAAACAATATATTTCTTACTCGTAAGGAAGGTTTCTGGAGTTCTGAAATGGTCTCCTGATGTTTGAATATCTCCCACTTTCGTCATATGCAACACCTTTTCCAAAACCATAACCAAAACCTATTCCTATTCCACATCCAGCACCAGCTCCAAATCCTAATTGCAAACCAGGGAAACCAGCTCCAATTCCCGCACCTGTTCAAGTACACAAATTTTAGAAGAACAGAGCAAGATAAGTGGAAGTTCGAGTCCGTCAACTGTCAAAGCATTGAAAAAAATGTGCTTGCTGTTGAATGTCAGAGCCTACACAGTTTCCTCTTCGCCGTGGTACCTATTCCGTGTGAAAGGAAAGAACAAATGTTGTACATAAAAGTTGTAACTGATTAAGACTCACAATCACAATAAATGAAGATCACACATTGCAAATAAAACTACAATATAAAGGGCATGGACACCAATGGCGATAAACAAGAAATAATCATCTCTACAATGGACTTAGCACAATAGACTATAGAGCTGCAATTACCACGCATCTAGCCTAGGGCCCCTCTAAGAATGATATAGGGATACATGACTGAAGATAAGAAAAAATCAAAGCTCATCGTGAAATCTCTAAATTCATCGAGAATGGGTTTGGTTGCGCTGGTGTCTTAGCTTTGGTCTATCCACGAAAATGAGGCAGCTCAGCTGTTCCTTCTCCCCGAGACACTTGCCGCGGTGCGCCGGCCATTACACCACCGCCGTTCCCCGCAACTGTCAAAGCATCGAAAAAAATGTGCTTGCTGTTGAATGTCACAGCCTACACAGTTTTCTCTTCGCCGTGGTACCTCTTCCGTGTGAAAGGAAAGAACAAATGTTGTACATAAAAGTTGTAACTGATTGAGACTCACAATCACAATAAATAAAGATCACACATTGCAAATAAAACTACAATATAAAATAATCATCTCTGTGATGGACTTTGCACAATAGAATATAGAGCTGCAATTACCACGCACCTAGCCTAGGGCCCATCTAAGAATGATATAGGGATACATGACTGAACACAAGAAAAAATCGAAGCTCGTCGTGAAATCTCTAAATTCATCGAGAATGGGTTTGGTTGCGCTGGTGTCTTAGCTTTGGTCTATCGACAAAAATGAGGCAGCTGTTCCTTCTCCCCAAGACACTTGTTCTTGCTCTCTGAGATACCTGGGCTATGTTCAGCATCCATCTGCATCAGCTGACAGAGCAGCTCATCCTTTTCCTCTTCCATTTCCATCGTAAGGTCTGCTGAGGAACGCCTATTATGAGAAGACTCACACAACTCTATTATGTTCTTTAAGATACTTCAGAGAAGTCATTGTCTCTTCTCTGTATGTACAAGTCTCTTCATCTATGGCGGCAGGCTCCACGCAAGGAAGCACATGGTTCTTGTTTGGTGATCAAGACTACCATCGGAACAGCCGAACCGGCATAGAAGAGGACGGACGAGGCGGCCATGGCAGAGGCCTGGCAGCGCTGATGCTACCCACCTGCATCTTAGTAGCAGATCGAAGAACCGCTGCTGCATTCCCTGCTCCATTGTCAATTACGAGATTGATCGTCCCCTCCCTGAATTACCCCTTCCAACTCTTGATTGATGGCAAGCTTCTGTACAGGTTTCCGGTAGTGCAGGGAAAGATGCGGCACAATAGCAGGGAACTCGGCAGCCGCCACCTCTGCTTCTAGGAGACGACGAAAAGCACACCACCACCATAGAAGGGTGGATAGAGCCCAACTCCAGAATCCCACATTCCCCATCCACCAACGGCACGGGGGAAAAGAGCAACCCATCACCAAGAATCTAGAACGCCAGCGATCAAAACCCTACTGGCGAACACGATGCAATTCACCGATTGAGCAATCAAACCGCGAGAGATTTATATACGGACCGGCTTTGCCGTTAAAACCCACAACCGTCCTGGAGACGCAGCACTCCGAGTCGCCGGTCCGGCGGACGCTTCTGTGGCGGCGACACATAAACGAGGACGAGGAGGACGAATCGGAGGAGGGTGCGGGGGTTTCAGGGGACGGATGGCACGTACCGCCGATGAGGCCGACGCCCACGCCCACGCCACAGCCGGCGCCGATGCCGAATGCAGGGCCGAGCTTGCCGAGCGCATCCGACCTCGCCACAGGGAGGCTCCACAGAGGGCCCCTCCTCCTGCCGCCCGGCATCCCTCCTCCCTCGCCGCGTCGCCCGGCGCCCGCTCGCTCCGCCCGCGAAATGAGGGGACGATAAGTCCCCGGACCTTTCCAGACTCCCAGCTGCGCACGGGACGGAAGGGGAGACGAGAGGGGGCCGTTGGGCTTGGGCTCCTCTCCAAGCCTCGCGATTCGTACGCGCCAATAGATACGCTTCGCGCCGGTTTCGCCTACAAGGCCGCTGCGGCGTTGCCTAGCCGCTTAGCAGACTGGAAGCCTGCTTCCACTCAATTGCCCTCAAAAAAAAAAAGGCTGCTTCCACTCAAAGAACAAAAGAAGAAAGCAGCCCAGAATCCCTGAGATTTAAAGGTAACAATCCGAGAACTCAGTCTCGGAAACATTCATTCATCATGTTGGGTGCGATTGCTAAACCTTGTACTCAGTAAAAATGGACCTTCTTATTAATATACCAGTAAACTCATGATCTTTACAACTTTGTCAACAACAATGGAGCTGCCCAGTTGGGGGCATCAGTAAGAATGCCGCAACAGTTCAATTGGCAGGATGGTTGCTCAATCAAAAGGCAACTCCTGTTTACATGAATACACAACAAATGGTGCTCTAATCTATCAGCTCGTCAGAGCTCGGTAAAAGAAATTAAATTGGAAGGGAAAAGAAGACGAGTGTGTGTGTGGGGATAGACATGTTACATGATGTACGGAGTTGGTCAGACTAGTTACAAGCTAACAAATCTTGACAGCAAGTACGTTTCTTCGAGCTCCCCGGCCAAACCATCGTTTGTTTCCTGCGCATGAAAGCAGACGTTAGGAAGAAATGCAAGAGGAAGGGGTCGTTTTCCATCTCTGACAATATAATGCTGTCCTTCAACGATAAACGTTACACGAACATGGGCAAATCATCTATTTTTGACCTGTCGGGTGAGAACACAAAATTTCAGTAATACTTTTACTCTTTAGACATCAAGTATCGTACCCCTGAATTCATCATGTTACTCCTTGTGATGTACTGCTCCAATGCACCGTCACCCCGAAGGATTTTAGCCCCACATCCTGGCATGTCTACAGTACCAGTTGCTTCCTCATCCACCACAACAGCATCTACTCGCTCATTTCCTGTTTTCTCGTCTGGTATCTGATTGAAAACAGAGTCAGAATGTGTAGCTCAGCTTCGCATAACTGTAACAGAATGGTTTGATAGACCAACCTCGTACATGGCCTCCAATAGAATGGTTTCCAAGATGCCTCTTAACCCACGAGCACCTGTACTTTTAGCAATAGCCTTCTTAGCTATCAATCTCAATGCCCCGTCAGTAAGGTGCAGCCTAACCTGATGAAACAAAAGGTGTAACAAAATATCATAATGAGCCATATAAGAAGGTATATAATACAGCGATCAGTTTTTGAGGGCTTACGTTGTTCATATTAAACATTTTCCTGTATTGCCTGGAAAGGGAATTCTTTGGCTCTGTAAGAATCTGAATGCAGATAAAATCAATTCAGTTGGCTTCAGCCAGGACGGGGAAATGAAAATCCTATAACATGGTTATAATAAAACTTCTATAGATTTGGGTAATTAGTTTTCATCATCATCATAACAGGTTCAACATCTCTATAGCAACCATCAAGCAGCAGCATAAATTTGTATCTTATCTGAGTACAAAAGTCTTCCTCATGAACAGCATTGACAAAATGTTACGAAAATTTATGTTTTCTGAGCTACCTGAACAAGCTGATCTTCATTCAGAGCTGCCAAACTAACTAGAATGGGCAAGCGTCCGATGAACTCTGGTATTAATCCATATCTTACAAGATCACCACTCTCAACCTGCCAATACAACCAAAAAAAATTAATTAATGGCTATGTGAAAAGTGATCTTTTAGAAAAAGAAGGTTGTACAATGATTTTGATCAAAAAGACAAAAGAGCACATGCTTACAGATTCTAACAAAGATGAAGTGAGCATTGGGTTGGTCACTCCAGAACTTCTCATATTTGTACGGATCGGTGCCCCAAATCCTATAGATGAATCTTGGCGCCTGCTTTCATGTCAGGAAGTTGAAGTTATAGTCCACACTCCAGACTAAGAAAATGGCAAGAAAAATTGATAGAAAATTGAATGGATAATTCTGGAGAATGCTCCACGCCAAATCTGCAGTACCTTTCAGAAATGGTCTTTTCTAAATCTACGAAAGCGCCACCACATATAAAAAGAATATCTCTTGTGTCTATCTGCATTATCACGAGATTCTGTTACAAGCATGTCATACCCAAAACAATGAATGAACGAAGATGAATTTACAGCGACCGTGATACCCGATCTAAATAGAGATGCTTCGGTACAGAATGTTATGTGTTACCACAAGTGTACCACAGCCAGTAAGTTAGTGTTAATTGGTTGTCAGGATATGCTTTCCAAGTATCAGTACAACCTTTGTTCCTTATATACTGAGGCCTAAGGTACAGTGTCCATTATATCCAGTTCAGTATTTGAAGAGTTGTTCCGTTTAATGAATCCATATGAGAAACTATAAATTGAATGTATCCATGACCATGTCGAGTATCTAACCTGTATACTTTCATTACGGGAATTCTTGCGAGACCCCTTCTCAGGAATGCTGACAACCTGCATGAAGACATAGTCAATATATACTCAACGTTCCCAGGGTCAATATACTGTAGTCTCTTAACAGGCAGTCCAAATCAGTCAAACATATTCATATCCTACTTCCATATAAAAGCGTAAAATAACATGAGTGGTATCTTACAGTTCCTTCAAGGATTTTCAACAACGCTTGTTGAACACCTTCACCAGATACATCTCTGCTAACATTTGCACTCTCTGCCTGCAATGTGGTTCATGTTTAGAAAGGAACAACTTAAGAAAGTTACTCATAGATGAAAAAAAAAATAGTACCTTCTTTGTTATTTTATCTATTTCATCTATGTACACTATCCCTTGCTGTGCAGCTTGAACATTATACTCAGCAGCCTGAACACAAATTCAGAATGTCATGAGGCTCACGGAATACTGTTCCTATCTAGAAATGTACATGAACAGATGAAACACATTTCAACAACTTAAGGAAAAAATAAGAAAACAAAATACACATACCACTAACAGCTTCTGTAGTATCGACTCTACATCCTCCCCTACATATCCAGCCTGTAAAATGCATCCAACTTCAGTTTGTATGAATCATTTTGGTTCACTTTCACAGATAATTTTTTTTTTCAAATCGGGGTATTCACTTCCATTTCAAAAGAAACAGGGATCACAAGTCTTTACAGCAATTTCAGAATAAGAAAGCAAGAGACTACGATCAGAAGTTTGCATCTCAACCACCCCAAATGAACTTTCACAAATACATATGTCCCCTTTTTCCATATAGAATTTAATTCAATAATGATGGTCACAGCAGATGGATAAAGTAAACATGGGAGTAGATGGAAAATGTCAGGTCACTGTATACAGATAAATAATCAAAATGGTGTTACAGATAATCCCTAAATCTAGGTGCATGACAAGCTGCATGAAATCAAGTGAAATAGCACAATATGCGTTAGGAGCAATGCTATGCACTGAGCTTTAATAAATCAGTTAGCATATCAGAAGGCTCACTCCGAACCACCGTAAAAAATTGTGTTTGTGAATCAGAGATGAACTTGCCTGTGTTAATGATGTCGCGTCAGCTATGACGAATGGTACATTTACAATACGTGCTAATGTTTTTGCAAGCAATGTTTTTCCTGTCAGCAGATAACATACAACACGGTCAGTGCCAACACAATCATTTTTAGTTATACATGTATAAGGTATACGTAGAAGTATGAAGGGTACTCTTTGATCGAGGAAAAGAGAACTACCTGAGCCAGTTGGGCCCATTAGGAGTACATTGCTTTTATCTATTTCTACAATATTTTCATCATTATCAATGGAAGCAGACCTGGATGTCATTTTGAAAATGCAGCGTTAATGAGTCACATATTACAAATGTGCAAATAATAGTAACTTGTCAATGACAGCCAATTAATAAGGATGGAGACTAACTCTTTCTGTACATTTGCGTTATATATTCTCTTGTAATGGTTGTATACAGCAACTGATAGCACCTGCAAATAAAAATGTATCTGATAAGCCTGATAAATATTATTTTTCTGTTAGAATGAGGATCACAGTGTACAATGAAATGTGTATTTAACTCCCTTCCATTAGTCAGACGGGCAAATAGTTCAGTAGGCCTGCTTTAAACAAGATGTGCCACCTACCATTTTCTTTCTACCAGAAAAAAACAAAAGGAATGTGTTTATATTTCGTATGCATAACACAACTAACTCCTGCTAATTTAATACGTGACGAATCCACGCACAGACATTTCATATATGTCATGTGATCATCCTCATAATTCGACCAAATCTGCAATCAACTACATCACTGCTGATTGTATCAAGCAATTGCGCTATCAATTCAGCGATCTTTTGTGATTTATCTGAATAAAAAAAATATAGGACACCTTGCAATCCCTATCAACCCACTACCCAGAACTCATATGTTACATGACCTACACTCTAGAAAAAAAGGAACAAAGAGAACTTGTCATCGATGGGATGAACAAACTGTGGTGGTTACCTCGGTTGTACCTTTGTTACATTTAATGTTCATTAACGAATCAAATTCAAAATGCCCCACACCAGATAGAGATCACATGATATGCTTAAAAGAGACACATTCTCTGCCCTCTCCGCATGCCAAAGGAGCATTCCTTGGCTAAAACGAAAGTAAAATGTCAATGTATTGCCCCAATGAAGCCTATTCCCATGATGAATTATCACCCGACTACAACAACCATCATCCGTACCAACTGAGTGCGATGGAACTGGCAACCACTGAGTAACAGAGCAGCCGTGACTTTAAAGCCACGGCATGGAAAAAAAAAACTAGCAACGAAACACATTGCATATCCGCATTGCATGGTAAATTCATAATGTCAATCGTCCGTACACATTTGCACCAAACAACCCAACAACATTCAGCAACTCCAAAGTCAGTGCGGAGCTGCCGGCTCCAGAGTATTGCGAACAGAATTTTGTTTTCCACTCAAACATTAATCCGAAATTCAGACCAATTCTAACCAAGTAACAGAGAATTAGAATCAGATGGGGCACCTTTTTGGCCTTCGCCTGCCCGATGACGAAGTCGTCAAGCCGCCGGCACATCTCCCGAGGCGTCGGCAACTCTTGGCCCAGGCTCGCCCCGCCCCACCACTCCCTCTTAGGCGCAGCGCTCGTGCCTTCCCCTCCCGAGGATTCTCCACCGTTACCTCCGCCTCCTCCTCCTCCTCCTTCATCCCTCTGTTGTCTCCTCCTCGATTTCCCTCGCCGCGAATAGTGCGGTAACGGCATCGGGGGAGATTGCGGAATCTGCGTTAAGTCGTCCGGCGGGCGCTCCGCTAGCATCCTCTTGATCCGATCGGCGAAGGCTCCCCTCTCAGAGTCCTCGTCCTCGCCCCCGATGCCGCCGGGGATCTCGAGGAACGCTCCCCGCAGCGGGTCGATCCGGTGGGCGCGGAACAGGAACGCCGCGCGACACGCCGGGCACACGCCCGCCCCGTCGTGATTATGGTATTGTAAGCTATCGGGGCCTCCTGCAGTGACCGGCGGGGACACGGGGAGATGCTGGAGGGAGACTTGGACGGACATGTGAGCGGCGCAGCGCGGGCAATTGGCATCGGCCCGGATCCGGCTGCCGCTGGAGCATCGCCCAACCGCCCCGGCAGAAGGTTCGGAACATGGCGAGGTGGGTTGGGCGGAGCCGGAGAGGAGGACGACGACGATGCGGAGGTGGAGAATGGAGATAGGAGGAAGTGGGAAGTGGGTGAAGGCTCCTGTTTTTATACGGGCGGACGTAGTGGGAGACTGAGATTTGATTGGGCAAACGTCAGCCGTCGGATGTTGTGACGTGGAAAGAGCCCGAGGCGTCGGTTCCTGAGCAAACTGGCTTGCGGCCCGGAGCGGTTAACGGCCGGGTTGGGTGCGAGAGTGTCGCGGCGGAGAGGGTGGCCGACGTGTGGGCCACCGGCTCGAGGGGGTGAGGCGACTGTCATGTGGGGCACGTGGGCCCAGCCACTGGCGCCAGATGCGGGGGAACCTTATCTGCCAGGATTGGGGCATGGAGCTTGCGTACCCCGGCGACGGTTGCGCGATATCGTCGGGATCGTGAGGTGTGCCGTGCCGGAAGGAAGAAGCGTCATGCTCTTTCCATGCCATCTATTCGCCGCAGCTGTGGCGTCATGTTGATCATGTTCGGGCCTAAACCATTGCCTAAGCACAGACAAAAACTGTTGGCGCTTTGGCATTAGCCTTGAAATGTCAATCAGATTATCAACACAACACACCTGTCGAATGCAAGTTTGGATGTGGAGGAGATATACGCGCACAAAAGCATGCAGTGGCATTGTTGATGGAATTTCTTTTGAGCACGTTAGCGCATGTGCCGGTTTACCACCTGCACAAGCAAGATGTCCATGCATGTTCATTCAGCTCAACTCCTTTTCAGTTCGGAAGCTACAAACGGAAATTCAGGAGTGTTCGTGATTAAACAATGTAACCAAAACCGGATGTGAATGAATTGATAATGCTCAACTCGCGGTTTATTTTCGTAGCAAATGTCAACGTCGAAAGCGCAGTATGAATAGTAAAGCGAAGTTCTCGCTTTCCCAGAGAATGAGTACGAACCAAGAAGCATATCCAAGCTGAGCCATCATCATTATTAAACTACAAAGAGAACATCTGACCAGTATATTCGCTTCCCCTTTTATTTTTTCTATTAATTATCCCTGCGTAATTACGATTGGTTTTGTGTCTCATGCACGCACATGACATGAGAACTGGATCTCGATCCTCTGGAATCTATCAAACCAATAATTAGTCGACCGCAGTGAACATTTTATCTTGGATGATGCGCATGCAGTGAGCTCGTTGGAGAGTGGATGACGTCGAAGACGTGCAGTTAACTGGATCACTGCATATTTGGAGGAACAATTAGCATTCGGACCACATAACGTGTGGTTAGCTATCGAAATCAGATCCGAGGTTCATGAGCTTATGATTCGTTATTGGGCTTTCCATGTAGGCTGCATGGGGGGTTGATCTAGTGGCCCAAGATTGATTGAAGTCTCGCGGACCACCCCTATCCTTTTTGGGCCATTGCGGTTGCAAAGATGCTTGATTCTCGATGGGCCTGGCCTGACAATTAGACAGTGCCCAAGCCCAATCCTCTCTCCAATCTAAAAATGAAGAGCACACAGACACAGGCACGAGATCTTGTGGAAGCACAGCAGGAAGCTTCATTCTTTTCCCCCCGATGCTGGAGCCGGAATGCGATTCTTCCTGGTCAGCTGAACTCATGTCTCCACTCTCCAAGTCTCGTCTACTCTTCTTTCGGTCGTAAAGGGAGGAAACAAATATGAGATTCCCAGTAAAAAACAGTCAAAACGATCCCATTGCGTGCATCTCGTTGCTTAACGTGAAGCTCCCACGTTTTGATTTGCTCACATACACTCTGACATGATGGTTTCGTCGAGCTTCACCTCGAACATTCAAATAGTACTTCGGAACTCGATGATTGATTTGCATCTTATGGACCCCACCCCTTCTCTTCCCTGTTCGTAGCAAATGTCAACGTCGAAAGCGCAGTATGAATAGTAAAGCGAAGTTCTCGCTTTCCCAGAGAATGAGTACGAACCAAGAAGCATATCCAAGCTGAGCCATCATCATTATTAAACTACAAAGAGAACATCTGACCAGTATATTCGCTTCCCCTTTTATTTTTTCTATTAATTATCCCTGCGTAATTACGATTGGTTTTGTGTCTCATGCACGCACATGACATGAGAACTGGATCTCGATCCTCTGGAATCTATCAAACCAATAATTAGTCGACCGCAGTGAACATTTTATCTTGGATGATGCGCATGCAGTGAGCTCGTTGGAGAGTGGATGACGTCGAAGACGTGCAGTTAACTGGATCACTGCATATTTGGAGGAACAATTAGCATTCGGACCACATAACGTGTGGTTAGCTATCGAAATCAGATCCGAGGTTCATGAGCTTATGATTCGTTATTGGGCTTTCCATGTAGGCTGCATGGGGGGTTGATCTAGTGGCCCAAGATTGATTGAAGTCTCGCGGACCACCCCTATCCTTTTTGGGCCATTGCGGTTGCAAAGATGCTTGATTCTCGATGGGCCTGGCCTGACAATTAGACAGTGCCCAAGCCCAATCCTCTCTCCAATCTAAAAATGAAGAGCACACAGACACAGGCACGAGATCTTGTGGAAGCACAGCAGGAAGCTTCATTCTTTTCCCCCCGATGCTGGAGCCGGAATGCGATTCTTCCTGGTCAGCTGAACTCATGTCTCCACTCTCCAAGTCTCGTCTACTCTTCTTTCGGTCGTAAAGGGAGGAAACAAATATGAGATTCCCAGTAAAAAACAGTCAAAACGATCCCATTGCGTGCATCTCGTTGCTTAACGTGAAGCTCCCACGTTTTGATTTGCTCACATACACTCTGACATGATGGTTTCGTCGAGCTTCACCTCGAACATTCAAATAGTACTTCGGAACTCGATGATTGATTTGCATCTTATGGACCCCACCCCTTCTCTTCCCTGCCAAGTCAGCGCCCGTGCGTGAGCCCGGTCGACGTGATGGCCGTACACGTAGCATCATTTTTCAAACGAAAATTAACAAGCTAAACGAATTATCCAAGCACGTACTGATAAAGCATGACAGAAATGCTAAGCACAGCGTACGGTATTGAAGCCGTGCATGAGTACACAACGCGCGGTGCCCGCTGGTTGTGCCACGTCCACGCGAATACAGTGGAGTGCAGTTGGGGCGCATTTGGTCAGCTACTCCAAGAACTCGACGCCCATGCCGCGCTCTTCAATTAACATAAATCATTAGCCTTCCTTTTTGCTGCACAAAGTCTTCGCACTTCAGTCGGCAGCCCGACACGCGTGAAGTTATTAGAAACAGGGGAATCGATCAGCAATATATTCAGCATGGGTTCTGGAGAAAATGGTGCGCGCGGCATTCCCCACGCTGACGCGTACGTTCTCCAGAGTTCAGAACCATGCGGCACCGCGGCAACACTAGTGGACTGAACTTTACTTTACTGTTTCAAGTTCAGACGCGGGCGGCAGGGAGAGGCCGCCGGCCACACCGTCCGTCTGGCTTGACTCGGTTCGATCGGTTTGGCTTCACAATTCCCGCGCGCACAACTGAATTGACCGTGAGCGTAAAAACTAAAAAAAGGGAAACTGCGGCAAACTGCGAAGACTTCGTTCGTCAAAAAGAAAGAGCTACTGCAGTATATAAACCTGTGGCGTGTTGGACTCCTCCCCATGTTACGTTCGCTTAAAAAAAACATATGTTGATGCGAGTTGGATGACATAGCTGATGATCGCTACTGCAATTGACCGCACGTCTGCGACGGCATTGTGCATGTTAAAGAACGCTGCGTTCATTGTTCTCCACTCGCCGAGAAAGCTAGACATCTGGTGATGATAGGCGCCAAAGATTCGCCGCCTTTTTAGTGCCACACAGCTAGCACTACGTTATGAAACTTCTATGCAAACAAATAAACTAAAGGAAGGATTTCCTTTTGTCTGTTGCTTCGCATCCACCGCCGAACTCGAGAAGCATTGGACAAGGCAGGGTAAACAACAGAGATAATCTGTCCAAGAAGTCCGGTTGAAGTTCTTATCAAGGCATTTTTAGTGCGCGATGTCTGCTAAGTTCCAAAACGAAATTCGTTTTTGTTGTATGCAATGAGGTACGTCGCAGTTTCCTCTGTGTTCCAAGACAGAAAAGGAAGAGGCTTTGTTTCAGAAAACGAAAGAGGTTTTGTTCTAATTCCTCGTGGAGAAGATGACGTTTCCGCGGGGCGAGCGTCACCGGAAACAGGAACAGGTCGCGCTCGCTCATCCCTATCAAGTGAACGGCGAAGAGGTGTACAAACCCTGAAATCCAGAGGTCACGCCAAAAACGCCGATAGGAGAACGCGGTGAACCTGTTTCACCTGCAAAAGGAGCTTTGACCACACATCGTCACCGAAACTGTGCATCAAAACCGTGCGGGACTCGAACACGCAGCTGTCCGCATACGTTGAGCCAGTAGTGGCGTTGGAGTTCTGAAACACGGTACAATCGGCCCATCCAAGTTGGTTCAGTCAGCGGTACAGAGCAGCTAAACCAGCCACCCAACTTCACCTGCTTGTTTCATCCTTCGCGAGTCAAAGCCACGGTGCAGTGCACGGCTGCGCGCGAGGAGGAGGCGAAGCCGAGCAAGCCAAGTGAAACTTGCGCTGTCTGGAGAGCGCGACACAAGCCGAAGCGTGGACGGCCACACAGGAGGGAGGAACAGGAGCGGCAGAGCGGACGAGCAGCCAACTACCAACTCCTTCGGCAGAGAGCGACGCGTCGTGGGCGCCGCGCCTGGCCGCCCCGCGCCAGAGCCGCGCGGCGTACGTGCCGGTCTGACGACGGACGAGAAAAGATCTGCGTTCGCGTGAGAAATTTTTGTTCGCCGCCGGCCGCCTCGTCACGGGGCCACCTGGACGGCCCCGGAAACCAACGGCGCTGCCCGCGCGCCACCTAGGCCGCGCCGCGACCGTCCGTTCTGTCTGCCGCGCCGCGGCTCGCTCGTGCGGGGTCTGTCTGCTGCTGTGC